>VWZX01003352.1:0-13940 GCA_013399015.1 Galbula dea | reverse complement strand
GCAAATTAAGGGGCAGGCTAGCATGGGTGATACAGTTATGGGTCTTTATAACAGGCCACCTGATCAGGATGAGGAAGCTGATGAGGCTTTCTGCAGGCAGCTGACAGTAGCCTTGCAATCACAGGCCCTGGTTTTTATGGAGGATTTTAACTCCACAGATATTGGCTGGAAAGGCTACTCAGCCAGCCATNAGGCCTACTCAGTCAGCCATTCCCAGTCCAGGAGGTTCCTCCAATGCATTGAGGATAATTTCTTGATGCAAATGGTGGATGAGCCCACTAGGAGGGGAGTGACGCTGGACCTAATACTCACTATCAAGGAAGGTCTGGTTGAAAAGGTAGATGTTGAGGGCAACCTTGGCCGCAGTGACCATGAGATGGTAGGGTTCAGGATCTTGTGCAGTGGGAACAGAATACCAAGCAAGATCACAACCCTGGATTTCACTAGGGCCAACTATGATCTTTTCAAAAAATTGCTAGGGGAAATCTCATGGGACACGGTACTAGAAGATAAAGGGGCCCAAGACAGTTGGTTAACATTCAAGGACCATTTCTTCCAAGCTCAAGATCAGAGCATCCCAACATGTAGAAAATATAGGAAGGGATCCAGGAGACACTTGTGGTTAAGCAAGGAACTGCTAGGCAAACTGCAGTGGAAGAAGAGAGTCTGCAGGTCATGGAAGGAGGGGCTGGCCACATGGGAAGAGTACAAGACTGTTTTCAGAGGTTGTAGGGAGGTAAGTAGGAAAGCTAAGGCCTCTCTGAAATTAAACCCTGCAAGGGAGGTCAAGGACAAGAGGAAGGGCTTCTTCAAATACATTGCCCAAAAAACGAATACTAGAGGCAATGTAGGCCCACTGCTGTATGAGGTTGGTGCCTTGGTGACAGATAATACAAAGAGGGTAGAGTTACTGAATGTCTGCTTTGTCTCTGTCAATACTCTTAGAGACTGTGCTCAGGAGCCTCAGACCCCTGAGCCCCCAGGTGATGTTAAGGCAACAGAGGAGTTTTCCTTAGTTGAGGAGGACTGGGTTAGGGAGCAGTTAAGCATTCTGGACATCCATAAAGCCATGGGTCCCGATGGGATGCACCCACAGGTGTTGAGGGAGCTGGCAGAAGTCACTGCCAGGCTACACTCCACCATCTTTGTTAAGTCCTGGGGAACAGGAGAAGCGCCTGAAAACTGGAGGAAGGCAAACATCACTCTAGTCTTCAAAAAGGGCAAGAAGGAGGAGCCGGGTAACTATAGAGCATTCAGCCTTCCATCCATTCCTGAAAAGGTGACAGAACACTTTCTCCTCGACTCTGTCTCTAGGCATATCAAGGATAAGGGGATCGCTAGGAGGAGGTCATTAGGAGCAGTCAGCATGGGTTTACCAAGGAGAAGTCATGTTTGACCAACCTGACAATCTTTGATGAGGACATAACTGGGTGGATAGATGATGGTAGAGGAGTGGATGTCTTTTATCTTGATTTCAGTAAGACATTTGACACTGTCTCCCCTTCATCCCTGTGGCTAAACTGAGGAACTGTGTGGTCTGAAGGATTGGGTAGTGAGGTGGATTGTGAACTTGTTGAAGGACAGAAGTCAGAGATTTTTGGTCAATGGGATGGAGTCTAGCTGGAGGCTACTGGAGTCCCTCAGGGGTGGGTGGTGGCACCAGTACTTTTCAGTCTATTCATTAACAACCTGGATGAGGGAAGACAGTGCACTGTCAGTAAGTTTCCTGATGACACTAAACTGGGTGGAGTGGCTGACACACTGGAGGGTTGTGCTGCCATTCAGCAAGACTTATGCATGTTGGAGGCTTGGGCAGAGAGAAAAGTAATAAAATTTAACAAGGGAAAGTGTGGAGTTTTGCACCTGGGAACGACCAACCCCATGGATCAGTACAGGTTGGGGACTGACCTGTTGGAGAGCAGTGAAAGGGAGAGTGACCTGGAGGTCCTGGTAGACGGAAGAATGACTATGAGCCAGCAGCGTGCTCTTGTGGCCAGAAGGGCCAATGGTATTCTGGGGTGTATTAGAAGGGGTGTGGTTAGTAGCTCAAGAGAGGTTCTTCTCTCTCTTTACACTAGTGAGGCTGCACCTGGAATAGTGTGTGCCGTTCTGGGCCCCTAAGTTTAGGAAAGACAGGGAACTGCTTGAAAGAGTCCAGAGGAGGTGAAACATTTTCCTTATGAAGAAAACCTGAGGGAGGTGGGTCTGTTTAGCTTCGAGGAGACTAAGATTTGACCTCATCTATGCTTATAAATATGTGAAGGGTGGATGTCAGAAGGATGGAGTCAGGCTCTTATCCATGGAGCCCTGTGACATGGGAAGGGGCAGTATTGTAAGCTGAAGCACAGGAGGTTCCATGTGAATACACGTAGAAATTTGTTCCCAGTGAGTGTGGTAGAGCACTGGAACAGACTGCCCAGAGAGGTTGTGGAGTCTCCTTCTGTGGAGATATTCAAAGCCTGTCTGGGTATGCTTCTGTGTGACCTGGTCTAGGGTATCCTGCTGTGGCAGGGGGGGTGGACTAGATGATCTTCCGAGGTCCCTTCCAACTCCTAACATTCTGTGATTCTGTGATTTTGTTATCTTGCCTTCCTATAGTTTATAGTATGACTACTATAAGTGTCACTGAGAAGAGTTCTCCAGCAATATTTTCTTCGCTATGAGTCATTCTACCATGGGGTATAGTATTGACTTTTTTTGGGGTTTCTTAAGGTCATTTTTTCCAGAAGCAGTGGTTTTGGAACCCTTCCAACTTCTGTTATACAGGGATTAGTTGGTTTGGAACACAAGATGCTATCAAATGAGATGATCTTTTTCTTTCTTTGTTACTAATTTCTCATGTATTTTTACCTACTCTATTGTATTATGATCCAGACACCTTACAGAATGATAATCTGCATGATGTGCCTGCTATGTTCCATGAAATTAATTTTACAATACTGACTCCCACTGGCTATGGATATAAAGATGAATAAAAGCCCATGAACTGACACATTCTAAAGTCCAAAGAGACAAAAAAAGTCTTACCAGCCATAGCACGAAAAAAAGATGAAGCCTGAAATTAGAATTTGAAACAGAACTGGAGAAGCACACAAAATAATATTACTCTACAATTAGTAAAGTCTTTTTCAAGATTTTACATCACTTGTTTGCCCTGCTGTTCAAACATCAATCCTACATTACGAGGCTGATTTAAAATGAACATTTTTCAAATTACGAAATATTTTTCTAAAATAGTGAAGTAATTCCATAAAAATACTAAGGACTTAGTAAAATACTTTGGAGAGGTATTACCAGGAGGGAAGCACGAGATCAAGTCTAAACAATTATTTGTATAAAAGTGGCAAGATTAAGTTTTAAAGATGACAATAGTATTTTAGTTTTCATCAAAAATGTGAAATGGTAATTCACAAACGTGCTCCTTTTCTTGACTTTTGGTAAATTTTTCTGACATTATCGTACCTCTATTTAGATTGAGTCAGCAGGAGGATGCAAAAGAATGGTTCTTTTTTTTATTGATCTCCTGCAGAGGAGTTAATAGGAAAGAAGGCAATCTTCATTTGCTTTATTTAAATGTAAATATGAGGTTTCCTTCTACAGAAGTCTGAACATTCTGAAGACTATTTCTTCAGAGAGCTGTCTTACAGAAGAAAAGAAATTATGATCCTCTGTTGATGATTGTAATCCAAAATATAGATTTGAAATCATTGTCAAGTTTAGAGTGTTGACAGGTGACAAAATTAAAAAAATAAAAACAACCGTAACCTCGATGTCATGTTTTTTTCTCCCACGTAGGATTTTTATCTCATCATTTATTAATGGCTGCAAACATCTATTAGGCAATTCCTTTATCTCTATATTTTAATTCTCTTTTAAAATGTGTCAAATGAAGTGTTTCAATTATAAAAAGAGTTAGATCAACTCTTAATCTTAAGAAAACTGTAACATCCCAGAGGAATGTCCTTAGATGGAAAAATTTAACTAAAATGTTTTAAAGATACAGAACCACAGAATCATTGCAGTTGGAAGAGATCCCTAAGATCATCAAATCCAAGCATCAACCTATCACCACAGTGCCCACTAAATCATAGAATCATAGAATGGCTCAGGTTGGAAGGGACCTTAAAGATCATTTAGTTCCAACCCCCCTGCCATGGGCAGGGACGCCACATGCACTAGATCAGGTCATCCAGGGCCACATCCAGCTTGGCCTTAAACACTGCCAGGGATGGGGCCTCCACAACCTCTCTGGGCAAGCTGTTCCAGTGCCTCACCACCCTTTGGGTAAAGAACCCTCTTCTAATCTCCAGCCTAAATTTCCCCTCCTTCAGCTTGTAGCCATTTCCTCTTGTCCTGTTGCAATCAGACCAGGAGAAAAGTCTCTCTCCTTCTGCCCTATAATCCCCTTTCAGGTACTGAAAGGTCCCTATAAGGTCGCCTCTAAGCCTTCTCTTCTCCAGGCTGAACAACCCCAATTCCTTCAGCCTGTCCTCGTAGGGGCGGTGCTCCAGTCCTTTGATCATCTTTGTGGCCCTCCNCTTACACTTGGACTTGTTGAATTTCATTTGATTCTCACAGGCCCATTTTTCAAGCCTGTCCAGGTCCCTCTGGATAGCATCTCGCCCCTCTGGCGTGTCAACCACACCACTCAGCTTGGTGTTGTGTGCGAACTTGCTGAGGGTGCACTCAATCCCTCTGTCCAGGTCATTAATAAAGACATTGAAGAGCACCGGTCCCAAGACAGAACCCTGACGGACACCACTTGTCACCAGCCTCCACCTAGACAAGGAGCCATTGACCACAACTCTCCGACTGCATCCATCCAGCCAATTTCTTATCCACAGGATGGTCCACCCATCAAATCCATATCTCTTCTATTTTGAGATAAGGATGTCGTGTGGAACTGTATCAAAGGCTCTACTAAAATCTATGTAGATGACATCAGTTGGTCTTCCTTCATCAACCATTGCAGTCACTCCATCATAGAAGTCTATCAGGTTGGTCAGGCACAACTTATGGACTTAAGGACATTTTCATGTCCTTAATTACTACATTTGTACTTGTTATTAAACATCTCCAGGGACAGTGACTCCATCACTTCCGTGGACAACCTGTTCCAATGCCTAACAACTTTTCCTGTGAAGAAATTTTTCCTAGTATCCATTCTAAACCTCCCACGGTACAACTGTCCAGAACCTGCCTTTACCTTACAAGTTTTTCTTATTCATCATCGAAGGAAGTATCTAAAACTAGTTGACAAGTTTCTTGTGGGAAAAATCAACATTATGATTTGTATGCTAAATAGCTCAGGAAGTTTTCAAGGGTTAACCACATTTAAATGTGACTGGAAATCTCTTGGAATTGTGATTTGCGGTAAATAAATTTCACCTCTATGCATAACATATTACGAATTTTCTTTCATAATTTGTCTTTCATGACCTCTGTTCCCTACATTTCCAAGGCTTCTGACAGTGCTTCAAAAGTGTTTAAAGTACAGTGGCTGTAACAGCAACAACCACAGGGTACAAAATAACACCAGAAATCATAGCAACTCAAAATTAGAGATCAGGACAACTGACAAAAATTCTGTGAAGGGAAACTTGGGGAACTATTGATTGACTTGACTGAAAAAGGTTGATTTGGTTTATTATTTAGTTCTTTCAAAGGCAGGGATAAAACTTTAGACAAGTGTATTTTTAGGAGTATGTTTGAAATGCAATTTTCATGTATTTTTTTTAAATTTCTGTTTTCACCTGGAAATTGGATCACAGATTCTCCTAGCTCTCCTTCGCACCTTTGGGATTACCTCACTTTATATAGTAAGATGTCATCAAAAATATTTTAATGAATTGCAAAGGCTTCTTACAACTGCAGACAACATAAAGGGAAGAAAAAAGTATTTATTAACTTTCTATTAATAAAAGATGAACTTTTTTAGTTTATGTAATTTATTCTCTTGTCAAAGTTGTTGACTTGTTTTCTGTGAAAGGTTCTCTAAGCAAAGTTGTACATTTTTCTCTGCTTCCTTCTCTGAAGATCTTTTTCTTTCTCTCTTTTCTAACAGGAGCTGGAATTCACAAAGTTGAGGTAGGAAGCTCAATTTATTATTCAAATAGTTTACTCAAAGCTAAAAATATTAAAGCTTTATAATGTGATCCTTATGTATGTAGCAGTAATTCACTGTGGAAGTTTATGGTGAAGGTTTGTAGTCACTCAATCTCCTTTCCAGAATATAGAGAATTATTGTGGATTCTTCTTGTCAGTGGTGTGTTGGATAAAATGTTCATGCAAAATAATCAACTACGTTTCTAAGCTTGCAAATAATCTTGAAGTACAATACCATATTCCAAGACTGATCATTCCATTAATGCTAAGTAAGAGCAAAACTACCACTTGGGACATCTGAAGGGCAGACTTTGATTTGTTTGGAAGGTTACTAAATAAAATCCCCTGGGATTCAGTTTTGAAGGGCATAGGAGTCCAGGAAGGCTGGTCATTACTTAGGGAGGAAATCTTAAAGGCACAGGAACTGGCCATCCCTACATGCCTGAAGACAAGCCGACAGCAAAGAAGACCAGCCTGGCTGAATAGGGACATATTGATGAAGATCAGGTAAAAAAAGAGAGTTTATGGCCTCTGGAAAAGAGGGCAGGCCACTCATAGTGAGTATAAGGATATTGTTAGGTCATGTAGGGAGGTTATTAGAAGGTCCAAGGCCCAGCTAGAAATTAACCCGGCTTTGAAAGTAAAAGATTGTAAGAAAAGGTTTTATAAATACATTAATAACAAAAGAAAGAAGAAAGAGAGCCTACATCCCCTGCTAGACCCAGAAGGAAATATAGTAACAAAAGATAAGGATATGGCTGTGGGGCTTAATGCTTTCTTTGCCTCAGTCTTTAATAAAAGTAACACCTGTATTGAGGGAAGCCAGCCCCCCAAGCCAAGAGAATGGGATCAAAATGTCATGCCGATAATTCATGAGGAGATGGTCAGGAACCTACTTCTCCACGTTGACGTTCAGAAATCTATGGGGCCAGATGGGATTCACCCTAGAATCCTGAGAGAGCTGGCAGGGGTGCTTACCAGGCCACTCTCCATCATTTATCAACAGTCCTGGCTGACTGGAGAGGTCCTAGCTGATTGGAAAAAAGCAAATGTAACTCCCATCTATAAGAAAGGAAGGAAGGAGGATCCGGGAAATTACAGGCCTGTTAGTTTAACTTCAATACCGGGGAAACTGATGGAGCAGATCATCCTGAGTTCCATTATGCAGCACATGCAGGACAACCAGGTGATCGGACCCAGTTAGCATGGGTTTATGAAGGACAGGTCCTGTTTAACAAACCTGATCTCCTTCTATGACTGGGTGACCTGCTTGTTGGATGAAGGAAAGGCTGTGGAAGTTATTTATTTGGATTTCAGCAAAACACTTGATACAGTTGCCCAGAACATTCTCCTTAAGAGATTAACTGCTCTTGTCTTGGATGGGCAAACGCTTCAATGGGTTAAAAACTGGATAGATGGCTGAGTCCAGAGAGTTGTGATCAATGGAGTTAACTCCAGTTGGTCATGAGTGGGATCCCACAGGGCTCAGTACTGGGGCCACTCCTGTTTAACATCTTCATCAATGATTTGGACCAGGGGATAGAGTGCACCCTTAGTAAGTTTGCAGATGACACCAAGCTGAGTGGCAGTGTTGATCTGCTTGAGGGTAGGGAGACTCTACAGAGGGATCTGGATAGGCTGGATTGCTGGGCTAAGGCCAGTGCCATGAGATTCAATAAGACTAAATGCCAGGTGCTGCACCTGGGCCATAACAACCCCCAGCAGCACTACAGGTTTGGGGAGGAGTGGATGGAGAGCTGCCAGACAGAGAAGGACCTGGGGGTGCTGACTGACAGCCGGCTGAACATGAGCAGTCAGTGTGACGAGGTGGCCAAGAAGACGAATGGCATTCTGACCTGTATCAGGAACAGTGTTGTCAGCAGGAGCAGGGAGGTGATCATGCCCCTTTACTCAGCTTTGGTGAGGCCTCATCTTGAGTACTGTGTCCAGTTTTGGGCCCCTCACTATGAGAGGGACATTGAGGTACTGGAGAGTGTCCAGAGGTGGGCTACGAAGCTGGTAAAGGGCTTAGAGCATATGTCTTATGAGGAAAGACTGAGGGATCTGGGCCTGTTTAGCCTAGAAAAGAGAAGATTGAGGGGAGACCTCATCGCTCTCTATAACTACCTGAAGGGAGGTTGTAGAGAGGCAGGAACTGGTCTGTTCTCCCTAGTGAAAAGTGATAGGATGAGGGGAAAAGGATAGAAACTGCACCAGGGGAGGTTCAGGCTGGGTATTAGGAAGAATTTCTTTACCGAAAGGGTTGTCAGCCTTTAGAACAGGCTGCCCAGGGAGGTGGTTGAGTCACCGTCCCTGGAGGTGTTTAAGAGACGGTGGATGTTGCGTTGGAAGGAATCATTTAGTGAGTGGATAGGGCTAGGACAAAGGCTGGACTCGATGATCTTCAAGGTCTCTTCCAGCTGTGACTATTCAATGATTCTATTCTATTTGAATCTGCTGTAGGGTCCATGAAAACAGAGTTTTTAGGAAGATGTGTATTCACTGTACAGTGAAATACACTCTTTCACCTTTCCAGAACTCTAATTTTCTTTAAGATAAAGTAGAGAAAAGAGGGTATTTTTGACTAATGATAGTTCTGAACATGCTTTATCTACACAGATTTGTTGTAAGACTAAGTTTACCAGGGCACACGAATAAAAATCAACATGTTGTGTTTGTGTCTCATCCATTCATGTGTTTCCTAGGGCTCAGTCTTCGGGCCAGTTCTGTTCAATGTCTTTATCGATAATCTGGAGGAGGGGATTGAGTACACCCTCCGTAAATTTACAGATGACACCAATTTAGGGGGAAGTGTTGATCTGCTTGAGAGTAGGAAGTCTCTGCAGAGGGATCTGGACAGGCTAGGTTGATGGATTGAGGCCAATGGTATGAAGTTTAACAAGGTCAAGTGCCAAGTCCTGCACTTCGATCACAGCAACCCCATGCAACACTACATGGGTCTGTGGAAGAGTGGCTGGAATGCTGCCTTACAGAAAAAACGACTCAGGGGTGCTGGTTGACAGCCAACTAAATATGAACCAGCTGTGTGCCCTGGTGGCCAAGAAGGTCAACAGCATTCTGGTTGGTGTCAGAAATAGTGTGGCCAGTAGGACTAGTGAGGTGATCTTCTCCCTATATTCAGCACTGGTGAGGCCACACCACGAATACTGTGTTTGGTACTGGGCTCCTCACTACAAGAAAGACATTGAGGCACTGAGACAAGTAGAGACAAGAACAGAGCTGCTGAGGGCCTGAACCATTAGTGCTATGAAGTGAGGCTGAGGGAACTGGAATTGTTTAGTCTGAAGAGGAGGAGGCTAACAGGAGACCTTATGTCTCTCTCTTAAAAAGAGACTACCTTAAAGGAAGTCTTAGCAAGGTTGGAGTCAGGAGGAGAGGTTTAGGTTGGACATTAGGAAATGTTTTCCCGGAAAGAGTGGTTAAGCATGGGAGCAGTCTGCCCAGGGAAGTAGGAGAGTCACCTTCTATGGAGATATTCAAAAAACCATGTAGATGTGTCATTTAGTGACATGTTTTAGTGGCCATAGTGGTGATAGGTTGATGGTTGGACTTGGTGATCTAAGAGAGCTTTTGCAACCAAAATGATTCTGCGAGTCTATGATTTTCAGAATTGAGAACATCGATTAACTACTTTATTTTAGTGTCAAGAAGCTCGGTTGTTGCAAAGAAATTGTCTGGGGGGGAAAAATGCCATTCTAAATATATGCTTTCAGAAGTTAATTTTTAACTTCAGTATTTTGTCAATATATTGTAGTTCTGTATTTGATTACAGTAAATCTTCCTTTATGAAAAATTCTTTTAAGAATTTGCATAACATTAAACCTTAGTTGTGGAGCTTGAGATCTTCAGGATATGTATATCTCTGCACTAAAAATACAATCTTCTGTAATATGACAAATATTTTTGACACACTATGTATACTGAAAAAGATCATTCTTCTGTCTAATATAAACATTAAGAGAGCCAGGGACACTTAGATAAACTAAAACTTCACATCCCTGTGGACTTAAGTTTATTTTTCGTTATTCTCAGAATTTCTGTACCTAATGTAAGTTTGGTCTTATTTCTACCTTCATGCTCCAGTTCTTCCCTTTTTCTTGTTGGAATATGAGATTCAACAAGGGCAAGTGTGGAGTTTTGCACCTGGGAACGACCAACCCCATGGATCAGTATAAGTTGGGGACTGACCTGTTGGAGAGCAGTGGAAGGGAAAGGAATCTGGGGGTCCTGGTGGATGGGCGAATGACTATGAGCCAGAAGTATGCTCTTGTGGCCAGAAGGGGTGTGGATAGTAGGTCAAGAGAAGTTCTTCTCTTTTACTCTACCCCAGTGAGGCCACATCTGGAATCTTGTGTCCAGTTCTGGGCCTCTCAGTTGAAGAAGGATAGGGAACCGCTTGAAAGAGTCCAGCAGAGAACTACAAAGATGATGAAGGGGATGGAAAATCTTCCTTCTGAGGAAAGGTTGAGGGAGCTGGGTCTCTTTACCTAGGAGAAGAGGAGACTAAGCTGTGACCTCATCTATGCTTTTAAATAGGGTGGCTGTCGTGAGGATGGCATCAGTCTCTTCTCAGTGAAGCCCAGTGACAAGAGAAGGGCACTGGTTGTAAGCTGAAGCATAGGTGGTTCCATATTAATACAAGAAAATTTTTTTTTTCCCAGTGAGGGTGATGGAGCACTGGAACAGATTACCCAGAGAGGTTGTGGAGTCTCCTTCTGTGGAGATATAACCCATTTGGACGTGCTTCTGTGTGATCTGGTCTAGGGAATCCTGCTGTGGCAGGGGGGTTGGACTAGATGATCTTTTGAGGTCCCTTCCAACTCCTAACATTCTGATTCTGTCATATTTTACAGTTTCGCTGTATTTTAGCCCAGAGATTTATTTTTGCACTGTCATGATTTCTTTCCTGAAAAAAACCCAATATATACTGCTGCTTTTCTTGACACCAACTTCTACAGTTTCCTTTGGCATATGAATGATCCTGTAAAATACTTTCTGCATCTATTTTAATAGAATTGCATGCTTGACAGTATTTAGAGGGAATCTACATTATCTTTTCAGAGTACTGTCTGTTGTCCAGAAAATTAATTTCATACTAGCCAGTAAACATGAATTCTGCATTTCATTTAAAAGGTCCCAAGCAAGACTGAAAAGAAGAAACACATTTTTCAGTAGCACTACCACCTAGATTCCTTCCATACAAGGGTAACCATGCTTACATGCATTTCTGCACACAGTTCATGACAAGCAACCTGCCAAACATCCTTTTAGGAAACTCTCCATGTTATTGATGATCTTTGACAGTAGATCTCATAGTTGCTCTTCTTCAGTTGCTGAAAAGAAGCTTTAGGGCCTCTATTGAATGACAGTAAAACAGCTAGCTGGAAAATATAAATTAAATAAATCCATATCTGGAAATGGAAGAAACCATAAGAAATAGGGAAAAAAAAGGGCTAAGTAAATGTCTGTAAAACATCATGTCTGAAAAACTCTCATTCTAGTAAAGAATCACTGCTGCTACCTGTTATACAAGAAATTTTAAGTAAGAGTAAGAAGAAAGCAGTACTGCAGAGAGCAGGACTTACCAGAGAGCAAGCCTTTTCTTCTGGATGCAAAGTTGTGTTGGTTATACAGCACTGGTCAGAGGCCAATTGGCTAGACCCAGTTCATGTTTCCATTCATTTTTCCGTCATGGTATTAGTGGAGCAGAAACTCTACTGACAAAAGAAGTGTTTAATGCTTTATGATTTAAATGCAGGACTAATGGGAATTAATGAAAATGGAGTTCAGCTTGGTCGTACAGTCAGCAATTAACCACAAGAAATAAAAAACTTTACACTGGGCAGAAAGACCTTCAGGTCTAGCAAAACAAATCTCCTTTTCATTGCACAGCACATTCCAAAGCAAACCAAGGGATTGTGAGTCTGGGGAATACCTGAGAGAACTATAAAAATTAACTGGAAACAATATAAGCCTCTTCAAAGAAATACATATGTGCCCTCACAAAATTATTTGTCTCAATGTGTATCTATGTATAAGTGTCTTCTTTCCCTTATTTCAATATTAAATGACCGCAACAGAGAACATCACATGTAATAATGGAAATTCTAATAGAAATCAACCCATAATTTAGACTGGCCATTGAGTAAGAAAGAATTTCCTGCAGGTATTCACAGAATCACAGAATCATTACAGTTGGAAAGGACCCTCAAGATCATCTAGTCCAACCGATAGCCCTACGCTACTCTTATCCCTTAATCATCCCCTGAAGAAACACATCAATCCTCTTCTTAAAAACCTCCAGGGATGGTGACTCCCCCCCCTCCCTGGGCAGCCTATTCCAATATCTCACCACTCTTTCAGTAAAGAAATTCTTCCTAATATCTAAATCTAAACCTACCCTGGCACAACTTAAGCTCATTCCCTCTAGTCCTGTCACTAGTCACAAGGGAGAAGAGGTCAACACCCGCCTCCCTAGAATGGCCTTTCAAGTAGCTGAAGAGAGTGATAAGGTCTCCCCTCAGCCTCCTCTTCTCCAGGCTAAACAAGCCAAGCTCCCTAAACCTCTCCTCATAAGGCCTGCCCTCCAGACCCCTGACTAGCTTAGTTGCCCTTCTTTGCACCCTCTCTAGTAGCTCAATGTCCTTCCTAAACTGCGGTGCCCAAAACTGCACACNTCCAAGTCATCAATAAAGATGTTGAACAGGAGAGGCCCCAGCACTGACCCCTGAGGGACACCGCTCATGACTGGCTGCCAACCGGACTTGACTCCATTGAGCACAACCCTCTGGACCTGGCCATCCAAACAATTTTTTATCCAGCCAAGCATGTGCTCATCCAAGCCACTAGCAGCCAGCTTCTCTAGGAGAATGCTGTGGGAAACTGTATTAAACGCTGTGCTAAAGTCAAAGTAGACAACATCCACAGCCCTTCCTCCATGTAATAAGCTAGTCACCCCATCATGGAAGGAGATCAGGTTAGTCAGACTGCACCTGTCTTTTGTGAAGCCATGCTGACTGGACCCGATCCACCTGGCCACTCTGCAAGTGCCGCACAAGTGTACTCAGGATGATCTGATCCATCAGCTTTCCTGGCACAGAAGTCAGACAGACGGGACTGTAATTTCCTGGATCATCCTTCCTTCCCTTCTTCTATATGGGGGTAAGATTGGCTGATTTGAACAAAAGTTGTTTAGGTTTTGTTAACAAGTAAGGGATTTAATTGTTATTACAGAATCAAAGGTTTTGAATACCTCCGTAGAAGGGGACTCCTCAACCTCTCTGGACTGTCTGTTCCAGTGCTCTGCCACACTCACTGGGAACAAATTTCTACGTGTATTCACACGGAACTGCATATGCTTCAGCTTGCAGGCGTTGCCCCTTCCCTTCTCACTGGGCTCCAATGAGAGGAGACTGGCCCCATCCTCCTGACAGCAACCCTTCACATATTTAAAAGCATAGATGAGGTCTCAGCTTAGTCTCCTCTTCTCCTAGGTAAAGAAACCCAGCTTCTTCAGCCTTTCCTCAGAAGGAAGATGTTCCATCCCCTTCATCATCTTTGTGGTTCTCTGCTGGACTCTTTCAAGCGGTTCCCTATCCTTCTTCAACTGAGAGGCCCAGAACTGAACACAAGATTCCAGATGTGGCCTCACTGGGGTAGAGTAAAGGGGGAGAAGAACCTCTCTTGATATACAAGCCACACCCCTACTAATACACCCCAGAATCCCATTGGCTCTCCTGGCCACAAGAACACACTGCTGGCTCATAGTCATTAGCCTATCCACCAGGACCCCCAGATCCCTTTCCCTTTCACTG
>VWZX01003351.1:33580-56023 GCA_013399015.1 Galbula dea | reverse complement strand
CCTTCCTCATGAAGGCAAACTTCACTGAGAGCGGCAACGTTGATGTTGAGACGAGCTAGCTCATGGGCAATTAAGGTGGAACGACGCTTAGGACATCCACTATCTGCAGAATTGAGCATGGTTCTAATATTCCAACATGCTAGAGTTAATTTAGGTACACCTTTGGAGGCAGGTGCATGCCTTTGTCTTTTGATCTTTGTGCAACCGCATTGGAAGAAGATGCACGTTGGCCTGCAGTGGACCAACCGGGTGAGGGTGGAGATGAGCTTAGTTTAGGCCACCTTTTCTAGGCCCCTCTCCGAGTGGAGCAAGCAGTGCTGTCCTTGAAAAGGCTGCTTGGTTGTTCAGGGTGCTGCCCCATGAGACTGTCATCTCCGGTCAGCCTCAAATGACCAATATCCTGAACCGCCTGCATGCAGGGTTGGGTCTGCGGCCTCCAGAGCACCTTTCACCTTTTCACTTTGTTGGCATTTAAACTAGTGGAATTTCATGTGATCAATTCATTTTTCTTTACCTGGGTAGAAAGAAATAGGACAAGGGGGGATGGTTTTAAAATGGAGGAGGGAAGATTTGGATCAGACGTTAGGAAAATGAATCTTTACTCAGAGGGTGGTGAGTCACTGGAACAGATTGCCCAGATACGTTGTGGATGCCACACCCCTGGCAGTGTTCAAGGCCAGCTTGGAGGTGATCCTGGGCAACCTTGTCTAGTGGGTGGTATCCCTGCCCATAACAGGGGAGCTGGAGCTAGATGATCTTCAAGGTGCCTTCCAACCCCCACCATTCTATGAATGCTATCAATTTTGTAAACTGTAATGCCAAAGAATCCCCTATGTTGAGGATATCATGCAAATATTAAACACTGTCCTCACTGTGGCAATCAACTAATCAAACTAATCAACTAATCAAACTAATTTACTCTAGTTAAAATCAGAAGACTTTCTGAGAATCAGAAAGAAAAAATTTACATTTTTTTTTTGTGTGTATGAAGCAGTTCCTATTTTGCAAGATGATAAGCATCTTTGATACTCTTTCTAAGAACAGTGTTAAGTTGAACAGAGATATCCTAGCTCTTTTGACAATTTAAACAAAATAGAACTAAAAAGTCACTATGAAAACTTCCTTTTCTTACAGATATTGAGGTCTCTGTTTTCCGTCCTGCAGTGGCTGGGTTTCACAGAATCACAGAATGTTGGAAGGGACCTAGAAAGATCATCCAGTGCAACCCCCCTGCCACAGCAGGATTCCCTAGAATAGGTCACACAGAAGCGTGACCAGACAGGTTTTGAATACCTCCAGAGAAGGAGACTCCACAACCTCTCTGGGCAGTCTGTTCCAGTGCTCTGGCACTCTCACTGGGAAAAAATTTCTACGTGTATTCACACAGAACGTCCTATGCTTCAGCTTACAACCATCATCCCTTGTCTTGTCACTGGGCTCCTGAGAAGAGCCTGACCCCATCTTCCTGACACGTACCCTTCACATATTTAAAAGCATAAATGAGGTCACCCCTTAGTCTCCTCTTCTCCAAGCTAAGGAGACCCAGCTCCCTCACCCTTTCCTCAGAAGGAAGATGTTCCACCCCCTTAAGCATCTTGGTGGCTCTGTGCTGGACTCTTTCAAGCAGTTCCCTATCTTTCTTAAATTAAGGGGCCCAGAACTGGGGTTTCGTGTAAGCTATATTTGTTAGACCATTTTAAAGACTAGAAAATGGGATAGAGGTTTATTTTAGTGAAGTCCTGTAATTGTCTTTGCATTCAAGATTGCCAAAAATACTGAGTTATCATATTGCTGCGTTTGATAATAAAATACAGATTATTTCTCTATATATTCAAATTCATATTTAAAATCCCTATCAGTGGGGAAACCAAAAATAGATAATGAGTAAAACCAGGTTCAATTTTTCAAAAACAGTGCCTCCTAACAATTACCAGAATATAAAAATATGTTTAAAATATTAAATAAAAAAAGGAACAACATGATGACCTTTAAACATGTTAGTCAGTATGGAGGCTGACTGGTGTTCTTTATTTTCAAACAGTCAACAACAATACTTTTCCTGGAATTTCATATGTAACCTTTACCTTGGGTTTGATATTTGTCTGCTTTTGATTTGGACTAGGCAATCTCTTTAATAATCTGAAGAGTACCAAGCAGCTTTATCAAGCATATTCAAAGAAAGCCAAGGTTCTCCTAAGAAGCTTTGGTTGTAAATATTGGCAAGTGCTTTACAGGACATCAGCAAAGATGCAGGAAAAAAAGTTGGAAAGTTACCAGTAAAAGAAAAAGCTGGGAACTATAAGGATTTGTCCATCACAGACAGAATGCCATTTTGCCCTTTGTCAGATCAAATCTACAGAATTCAGAACAAGAATCGCTCTTCTCCCCAGAGCTGAAGGGTTATCTTAGACTATGGTGGACCATTTGGAAAACCACCTGGGGAGTATGTATGTCTAGAATTTTAGCTTTGGTCTAACTCTTTGTGTAGTTCAATAAATTTCATGAGTCCTGAAAACATCCTGGAATCTTCAGGACTGGTAGACAGACCTGTAGATATTGCTGTTAAAAATATCTCTTAGAGCAGCAAGCTGTAAGGTGGCATAACCTTGCAGGGTGTCTGGAAAGGCAAAGGGAATCAGGAGGACCCAATAAATCAACGTAAGTCAACATATGGCTATGAGGTCAGTGCTCTTGGTGGAGCTTTGGTTTTTTTTTTGATAAAGGGAGTATCTATACATCACCAGGTCTGCTGACACCTGACATAATGCACCTTTCTCTGAGGGATGAAAGGGTGTTTGTGCAAGAGTTTTCAAGGCTGACTGATAGAGATTTGAGCTAGGATTGAAGTGGGAAGGAGACAGATGCAGGCCTGCCACTGACATGCAATGGGACAGTACCCCAAATTCTGAGCTAAGTGCTACTGAGATACTTCATCCTGCTTCACAAGGTGACAAGAATAATGAACCACACTTAAAACTTTTATGCCAGTGCATGCAACATGAGGAACAGGCAAGGAGAGCTAGAAGCTTTAGTCCAGTCCCTTGGATACAACATTGCTGACATAAGTAAAACTGGGTGGGATGAGTCCTGTGAGTGGTGTGCCATGATGGAGGATTGCAGGCTCTTCAGGAGCGATAGGTAGGACAGGTAAGGCTGGGGGATAGCATTGTCTGTAATAGAGGAGCTGGAACGTACAGAGCTCACAGTTGGTGATGGCAAGGTTGAGAGTGTGGGTAAAGATTAAGGGGCAAACATTAAAATGGATGTCATTGTGGGAGTCTACGAATTATAACTAAAGGATGCACTTGTCCTTATGGTGCACTTGCCAGATGTCAACTACACTGCTAGCTCAAATAGGTCCAGAAGATTCCTAAACCACCTGGATGATTACTTCTTCATACAGGTACTAAAGGAACCTAGTAGGAAAGGTGCCCTGCTTGACTTGTTGGTTGCTTACAGGGATGGTCTTGTGGATGAAATGGCAATAGGTAGCCATTTTGTCTACAGCAACCATGAATTGGTGGACTTTAAAATCTCTGGAGGCAGGAGGAAAACTGCCAGCAAAACTTCGACTCTGGATATGAGGACAGCAGACTTCAGGATGCTCAGGAAATTACTTAGTAATGTTCCCTGGGAAAAAGGTTTTGAAGGCTCTGGGGTGTACCAGTGCTTGTCATTTTTTAAGTACCATGTTCCAGGACCACAGGACCTGGCAATTCCAAAATTTTGGAAGTCAAGCAGGTGAGGCAGAAGGCCAGCTTGGATGAGCAGGAAGTTTCTTCTGGATCTTAGGCAAAAAGATAAAGTCTATGGCTAGTGGAAGCAAGGTCAGGCAACATGGAATGATTACAGAGACACTGTTCAAACACTACAGAGAAAATCTGAGTGGCCAAAATCCAATCAGAGTTGAAGCTGTCCAGTACTGTGGGGAACAACAAAAATGGCTTTAAAAAATATGTTGTAGCAAAAAGCAGGCTAGAAATAGTGTTGGACCATTACTTGAGAATAGTCACCTCACAAACAAGGACATAGAAAAAGCAGAGAAATTTAATACTGTCTTTGCCTCAGTCTTCAACAATGATGGTGAGCTCTGAGGCCCCTAGAGCCTCACACTAGGCAACCATGACTGCAAGAATGTTAAACCCTCAATCAACCCTGAGCTTGTGCGGGACTTGCTGCTCCAGCTACATCCCTGAAAGTCCCTGGGGCCTGAAGGGATTCATCCAAGGGTATTTAAAGTGCTGGGTGATATGATTGTGAGGCCTCTCTCAATGGTTTTAGAGTGCTTTTGGGAATATGTGGAGGTCCCAATTGACTGGAAGATGGCTTATTTTGTTCTTATTTTCAAGAAGGGCAACACAGATGACCATGGTAACTGCAGGCCTGTTGGTCTTTTTATACCTGGTAAAAGCATGGAGAAGATCATCCTGGGAGTTTTTGAAGAACATATGAAAAACAATGCTGTCATAGGTCAAAGCCACCATGGGTTCACGAGGGTAGAGTCCTGCTTAATGCCTGGAAAGATGATGGAACACTTTAGCCTTGACTCTGTCTCTAGGTGTATCAAGGATAAGGAGGTCATTAGGAGCAATCAGCATGGGTTTCCCAAGGGGAAGTCAGGTTTGACCAACCTGATAGCCCTTCATGGGGACATAACCAGGTGGACAGATGATGCTAGAGCAGTGGATGTGGCTTATCTGAAGTAAAGTCTCTCGATTTAAGTAAAAACACAATGTCTCCCACAGCATCCTTGCAGCTAAACTGAGGAAGCGTGGTCTGGCTGATGGGGTTGTGAGGTGGATTGTGAACTGGTTGAAGGGCAAAATTCAGAGAGTCATGGTCAATGGGATGGAGTCTAGTTGGAGGCCTGTGTCTAGTGGAGTCCCTCAGGGGTTTGTATTCAATATATTCATTAATGACATGAGTGAGGGAACAGAGTGTGTTGCCAGCAGGTTTGCTGATGACACTCAAGTGGGTGGAGTGGCTGACACACCGGAGACTTGTGCTGCCATTCAGCATGACTTAGATTCAGAAAACCTCTGGACACAGTACTTAGTGATGTGCTCTAGGGGATCCTGCTAGAGCAGGGAGGTTGGACTAGATGACCCTTGGTGGTCCCTTTCAACCTTAACCAGCCTGTGATTTTCTGATTCTATAATTTTGGGGGCTGTTCTGCGCATAGACAGGTGCTGGATTTGATGATCCTCTCATGTGCCTTCCAACTCAGGACATTGTACAAGTCTATGATTCTATGATTCTGTGGTTCTGTGATTCTGTGAATGTGTGGGTTTTGAAGACAGAAGAACATATTCGTTTTCACTGTGGAAATCTTGTTCTTTTTTATTTCAAACTGGAGAAAATTTAGCAAGAGATCACTATGTTTACACTACAAGGGGAAAACAAGATATAGATAAATTTCCTTCCTTTTGTTGCCAAAGGGGAAATCTGAATCACCTTTCTTGAAAAACAGGTACTATAAAATTTCATTGTACCCAGAGTTACTACATGAATTAGCAGAACTGTCCGACAGCTTTTTCCCTGACAGCATTACATTAATTGGTCTTGTGTAACCATAGAAAGAAAAAATCCATTAATTTGATGAAACTCCTGCAGATTTACACCAAAACAAAGTAAGAGCATAGCACATTATATAAAAATGAGGGAGTCTTATTAGGATGTCATTTACTCTTCTCTAGCTGTAAATGAAATCTTCATTTCTAAATGTGAACAAAAGTAAATAACTTGCTATGTTACAAGGAACATTAGGAAAAATACTGGCTTTCCTGGTGGGTTCTTAATTAACTGAACAATTTGCACCCCTTGTGCAGCAAACAAAAGGGTTTTTGTGTTGAGTGGCTACTAACGAAACACTTCTGTGACAGCACATGGCATTTTAGACAGTCCAAAGCGCATATACTCCACATAGAACCTTCCTCTGTGAGTCTACCGAGTCCTTCTTCCCTGTTCTTTCTTAGCATTTTGTACAATCCCATTATAACCATATTCATACTTTCCCAGATGGCTAATCATTGGGCTTTAGGGGTTTTTTAGGTTGGTTTGGTTTTGGTTTTGTTTTTCACCTTCTCCAATACCACCTCCTTCCTCATCTCATCCTGGAGGCTCAGATCCAGAACATGACAACATGACATAGATAACTTCATTAATTTCCTTGGACTTGAACGAAGATCTGCAGCTTCATGTCATGTTGGGTGTACTTTCTCCTGTACCTTCATGTCCTTGAGTTCTCCCTTTTCTTCACTCAAAGATTAGAAGACATGAAAATAATATATACTTTCAATCACTGTTTGGAAGTTGCACAGGGAACCATTCCAACCTCTCAATGATTTCTGCAGTATTCCAGAATAACTGCTCTGTGTTCACAAATACGTCTAAAGCTGTATGAAGGAACAGATTGAGTTTTACACAGGTAAAGAGGGATTTTCACATTAGCTAAAGGAGTTATTCAAAATTCTGGGAACCAAGAACATCTGTACTCACGTTTTTCATATCTTCTTTCAACGTCTCTGTTTTTAAAGAAATTTCTACATGGGTCTAATTCATTGCCAGGGCTAGATGGCAGGATTTAGTCTAATTTGTTCTAAAATATTCATGCTTTATCAGAAAGAAATAAGAACTACTGCCTCATATGGTTTCTTGACATAAACCTTTCCAAACAACTATAACTTAACTGGTACAGTCTTGATTGAGATTAAGTACTCATGAAGCGCTTTTTGCATTTAATTAGAGATGGGTAAATGCATTACAAAGGATAATTTGTCAGGTTGGTCTCTATTTTCTTACTCCAGTTATTTCTGAACATATCAATAATTCAAAGCAAATAATGAAACAATTTCAGAGAGAAATCTTTGTTTATAATTTATCTTTGGGCTATTTGATCAAAAATTTAAATAATAACATTTGAATGGTTTTAACTGGCCACATGATACAGCTCTTTTTTTTTACCGGATGTGATGTAATTATTAAATTAAGCCATAATAATTAGTTGTGAAATTACATTTATTTTCTAATTTTGTTTAAAATGGATGTTTTTTGACAATGTGTGACAAAAAAAAACAAGAAAAAATCAAATACAGTATAAACACATTTATTTTGATAATTGGTCCTATTCTCAGAAACTTAAGGGAATTGTGCACACATCTCAATGCAATGTTCGATTTATGTATTGGAATAGAAGAAAGAATGAAAGAAATACTCACTGAAAAATGTATGTGTACATACAGAAAGTAGTCATATATTAAATATCCTTTATTTCCAATCAGAAAAGAATAAGAATATTTGATGAAAATTTAATACAGCCATAGCTCTGGAATCAGTAGCATAAATCTGCATTAAGTTTATCCTGCCCTACTGCCCTTATGTCTAAGTTTATCATCCCCTAGAGGAACTTCACCACATTTCTATCTCCCCACGAAACAGCACTGTGTGGTCAGGACCATTTTAGTCAAAGGCATACAGACCCAACAAGCTCCACACAAGGGTGATGAAGGATCTGGAAAGTATCCTTGTAAGGTTGTGGTGGTTAAGGAAGGTCACTGAAGACTGGAGAAAAAAGGACCTTCAAAAAGGGAAAAAAAAAAGACTGGCCTAAAGAAATACAGACTGGTCAGATTTAGCTTGGTGCAAGGGAAAATCATGGAATTAGGCCTGTTGGAGCACAGCTATGGCGGCAACAGGATGAAGAAAGTGTCAGAGAATAGCCAGCATGGATTGACCATGGGTGAATCATGTCAGACCCAGATGGTTGCATTTTGTGATAGCACAATTATATTTGTGGGTAATTGGAGAAAAGTATTTGGTTTTTACATTGACGTTAATGTGGGTTTTGTTGCCATCTCCTACAATTCTTTTAAGTTGGGATGTTATGGCCTAGAGATGTGTACAACCAGATCCACGGAAAGGGAAATAAAATACTTAGAGAGGAGCAGTTAATGGATCACACAATGCTTTGTAGCTGGGAAAAAGTGGACTAGTATAGCAGCCTTTCATCAACAACCTGGAAAGGTGTCAAGGTGTATCTTTGTCATGTGTACAGTTGATCCCAAACTGGGGAACACAGACAATGCTAATGATGGCAGAGCCACTGGGCAGGGCGCTGGGACCAGTGGGAGGAAGGGGCTGATGTGGCTTCCATGCTATTTAGGCAACAGCAATTTTTAGCCCCATCTTGGGAAGGCAGAGACCCAGCAGCAATGCCCATGGGGCTAGGGGCAGCTCTGGGCAGAAGTTCCTGGTCCGTGGTGGGCAGCAAGCCGAGCAGTGTCAAAGAGTCTGGAGACAAGAGAAAGCTTTTCTGCCACAAGAATGGCTAACTATTGGAGACAGAGACAGGGAAGTAGTTCTGTCCCTTTGGACAGTTTGCAGCCCCCATGAGATACAGCAAACTGGTCTGACAGAGCTGAGCCTCCTCTAAGCAGGGGATTGTAGTGGAGACTTCCAGAGGTCCCTGATAGTCTGCATGCTATGTCCATATGCTGTGATTTTGGCTCTGTCATAAGGTAATAGATACATGCTATGAAGGCGTCACATAATGAGTATGCTGGGTGAGTACAGGAAAGCTTTGAAACTAACTTATCCAAATAAAACTTTGGTCAATGTTAGTATATCAAGTTGTAGTTCTCTGCAGTCTGAAATTAAATTTACCTCTGTTACAAGCATCTCCAGAAGATTCATCACCTGTGTGAGCCCTGTTCTCCAAAGTAACCTGGTAGAGTCTGTCCCACACTGGCTGCACAATTTCATAATCTGAACTATGCGCTTTGCAGAGGTGTGGTGGGTTTAAAGGCTCTTCCCAACCCCCACGCACGGCAGCCGAAGGAGAGACTGGATTGGAAGTTAAAAACTAAGAACTGCTTTAATAACAACAGCAAACATAAATGAAAAGAATATAAACATATACAGGATCCAAACACCGAAACCCACTTCCTCTCTATACTGATAATTACAGCAGCGTCCTGGGGCCAGCTCTCCCCATCCCAAAAGCAGTTCCACCTGTGTCTCAGGTAGCAGAGGCAGCCAGCAACAGCAGCACCCAAGTCACAGCAGAGAGAGAGAAGAGAGGTTCCTCGTGGCCACGAGTTTAACAAAAGTCCCCAGAAAAACCCAGCATTCCCCTGGCTTCCCCCCCCGGGGGAGGGGTTTGCAGTGTCCTTGATTCAGGAATCTCAGGTTTCTTAAAGGGACAGTCCAGGCAAGGTGTCTGTGTGTGGGGGAAAGCTGATATGATATTATGTATGTGGTTGGAATACCCTTTTAGAAAAAACAGTTACTGAACAGAATTAATTCTGTTCTAACCCAAACCATAACAAGAGGACATTCTTAAAACTCTTGATTATCCCATTTTAGTGGCCTACTCTGTGCAAACTGATTAGATTTTGTCACTTTGTGAAGATAAGTCTAAACAGCAAAATAAAAAATAATGTTATATGTCTAACAGCAATTTCTGAGTTTAATACACTATAAAACTGTTCAAAAGAATAATACAGATTTCACTATTTTCTACCCCTCTCCTAAAATTTTAAACTCTCCAGTTCCAGGCTTCATCCAAACCAAAGTAATTAAAATATTTTGTTTCATAGATCTTTAGCTTGGATAAGAGGAGGCTAAGGGGTGACCTCATCTATGCTTTTAAATATGTGAAGGGTGTGTGTCGGGAAGGTGGGGTCAGGCTCTTCTCAGTGAAGCCCAGCGACAGAACAAGAGGCAATGGCTGTAAGCTGAAGCATAGGAGATTCCATGTGAATACACGTAGGAATTTTTTCCCAGTTCAGGTGCCAGAGCACTGGAACAGACTGCCCAGAGATGTTGTGGAGTCTCCTTCTATGGAGATATTCAAAACCCGTCTGGATGCACTTCTGTGTGGCCTGGTCTATGGAATCCTGCTGTGGCAGGGGGGTTGGACTAGATGATCTTTCGAGGTTCCTTCCAACTCCTAATATTCTGTGATTCTGTGATAAATATTTTTATTTATTTATTTATCTATTTTTGTATGAGGAAAGAAGAGTAAAGGTAAAACTTTACTGAATTAAGGTGTCTATCTTCTAAACTAGAATATTTCTATATTAATTCATACTAGCTTTCATCCATCCAATAATTATCTAAAAGCTAATTAAAGTTACTAATTCAGTATAATGATGTCTGGACATCACTATTGCTTGGATATAACCTTTATATTAAAATGTTACACCTAGTGTAGCTAAATAACAAGGATGCTCTTTAAGAATCCTTAGTAAAGAGGAAAGTGAATGTCATTAGCTAGATGTAAAAGGTTTTTTGTTATTTATTAAAAAAACCTACATACTTCTTTTTCTTATCCTTATTTCCTTGGTATACTTGACCCAAACTCATTGTGACACTAACGGTCTTAGGGTCTGAACAGCAGGCAGTTCTCTGTTTTCTTAAAAACAAAAGGGGGAAAGTGAGAGAAAAGAGGCTGGCATTTGTAAAATGATGTAATGCTGGAAAATATTAAAAATGATCACTGAATCTAAACTAACTGAGGAAACTGGAAAAAAAGTACTGAGTTTACTTTGCATCAATGTTTAGGGACAAATAAGGCGAATGGAGGAAAGAATTCTGAGCCTTCTTGAAATCAGTAGCAAACTGTCAGATTTCACAAATAAGAGTAATCACTGTACTTTCGTGATGTGTTCAATCATGCAGTATTCTGATTTCCTTCTTCTCTGAAAAAATTTATGTCCTCTTTCTGCCATTTTTACTTTGGCAGCACTGACAGCAGGAGTCAACCTTCCATTTTCCATGCACTAAATATTACTTGATGAGTTTTGGAGTAGGTAGTATTCTTATAAACTACAGCCAGCTTCGAATCTTTTCCCACAGAAAGAATGGCCATGTCCCAGAAAGTACTGAAGGGCTTTTCAACATTTAAAAAAAAAAAATTCACTTTAAAACGAATTTTCCTGTCATTCACTTTTTTAACTGCCTTTGCAGTTATTTGGAACGCATGTGAATTTTTAGAGTTTCTTATCCAAAAACTAACTAGATAACTATCCAACTCAGTTTTCTATTGCCAGCAGCCTGCTTCCAATGCTACTGCTGATCTCAACTAGCACATTAAGGCCCACATGGTTTAGTGAATTGTAATGTAGCTATCTATCTCCTGCTCACCATCCATTTCTGTTGTTATGTAAAATTCAGGTGAAATAATAAAAAATAAGGTCCTTGTAGCTTTTGATTTATAAACTGTGTTTATATCCCAAGGCACAGATATTCATCAATGATCACCACATCCTGTGATTTATAGATGTCTCTCCAGGCACTACCTGCTCCTCCAAGTCTGGTATTTGAAGTGGTCTACACACATACGAGAACACTGCCTTCAATGTACTTCCTTTCATATTTTATGTAGGAGCCTCTCAACCCCAGCACTTTTTTGTCCTTAATTTCTTGTCTTCTTTATTGCCTATATCAAACAGGTGGAAGTACAAGAAGTGAATAAAAGTGGCAATAGTTGCTGCTTTTTGCTGTGTTTCTGTGACAAAGCAGCTGACTATTGCTGTACCCACAAACAGACTGTCCAAAAGTCAAGACTATGTTTACCATAGAAAGAGCAAAGCTACTGAACTACAGTTGACTTTAATGAGAACCATAGCTTTCGAGATAAGTTTCACAGACTTGTCAGGTTTACAGCAACTCTTTTCTTTTGGGAATGGTTTCATGTCTTGAGTTTCATCACAGCTTGGTTGAGCTTAATATTTTCCTGTCTGCTAAACTCCTCAAAACAAGATGAGGAAGCAGATTGTTTCTTCAGACTGATTCACTGTCATTTCCGCTCACTAAGATTCCTAATGTAGGTTTAAGAACAAGGCACTTCTGTGAATAACCTTAAGGGTTCAAAATCATGATCTTTTGCTCAATGAGAAATAAAGCAATTTTACCACTAACAACAACTCAGACAGTGCTCGTGAGTGATCTCTCCAGTGTTGATTATCTGTGCATGCCACTGCATTTCAAACACATTTTTGTAGCATTTTGATGCTCATTTTCCCTGACTGAAACTTCCCCTTCTGTTTTCTTGTTACTTTATGTTGAGTAGGAACTCTGTGTTTACAGACTTATAACCAGATTCCATCTGACACTGAGGAACATTTCAGCTCACCAGCTACAATTATCTCCTAAGCTTTAGGGTCACCTGTAACAGACCCAGACCTTAGCTGTACCTTCCAGCCAAGTCCTTAAGCCAACATTCTTTGAGATAGTTGTCTCAGAGAGCAATGTTCTTGCTAGATAGACCTGTCTTTCTTCTTCCACCATCCAGGCACACGAGGCCACACTCTTCATGAAGATTAAAGCTGTTAACTTTTCCAGAGTGAGAAAGAGTAAGTTTCTGGGGAGCCAGGTGCTCAGGGGAAAGTGTTGACAGAAAAGTCCTACACTATATGCAGCAGTCAAGCTCTTCAAGAAGCAGAGGAAATGCTTTCAAAATAAAGAGTGCATGGGGGATCAGCTGCACTTCAGTCTATTTATCTACAAATGCACTTGAATCATCTATAAACCAGAAAATACATGACAAAGCTAGTCAGTATCAGCTCTGAAACCCATGGTGAGCTTAATTTCTCAATATTGGGTTATATTCATTATATTTTGTCTATCAAAATAATATTACATTTTAGTTATTCAAAACTAAAAAATCATATATTATAGTATAGTGTGTTATATTTCGTTATATTAATTTTAATTTGTAGGTATTTTTGTAGAAAATTACTATGCAATTAAGAGTAGATAAAAGCTGTTTAAAAGTGTGAGAGGTTTTAATCAGAATTAAGAAGCCCTCTGCAACATATGGAAGAGGTAAAATGGGTTGGGAAATGGAGAACTTGAATGCAGTGAAATAATATTTGGTTTATATACAAAATAAAATCAGGTGTACAAATTCTCTTTTATAAACTGCTGAGACTGACATTGGCTCCAGAAGACTCACAGCGATTGAGAACTTAGCCCTAGATGACTAAGCAGAGTAAAAATAATTATTTCTCAACAAACTCTACAGTATTCGTGGGGTCCTGATTGTATTTAAATCAAAGGAAAAATTTCCAAATGCTTGCCTTTGAAACGCAAAAAAGGTGACTCCTTTAAAAGTCCTACAGAATGAAAACTAATACATCAAGCTCTGCATTTGCTTATCAAGATGTTTGAAGACTTGATTGAATCTCCTGCTAATTTAAAGCCGTCCTAAATGCTGTTAATAGGATATTCAGCTACATAAATATAATGATCTTCCTAATCTAGACAAAGGTAAAGTTTGCCAACAGATATGTGTGCTGGCTTTGGCTGGGGTAGGGTTAATTTTCTTCACAGTAGTTACTATGCAGCTATATTTCTCATTTGTGCTGAAAGCAGTGGTGATAATTCAGGGATGTTTTAGCTATTGCTGAGCAGTGCTTACACAGCATCAAGTCCTTTTCTGCTTCTCACACCATCCCAGCAGAGATGGGGCTGGGTGTGCACAAAAAGCAGACGGAGAACATAGCTGGGACAGCTGACCCCAACTGACCAAAGGGATATTCCATATCATATGACACTATGTTCAGCAATTACCTAGGAAAGAATGTTGAAAGAGTTTGCTGCTGCTACGGTACTGGCTGGGCATCTATTTGTTGGTGGTGAGCAATTGTTTTCTTTTGCATCCCTTGTCTTTCTTGGATTTTATTTCTCTATCTTTGTTATTTTCTTTCTCACTACATTATTATTGTTGTTGTTGTTATTATTGTTAGGTTTTATTTAAGTTATTAAACTGTTTTTATCTCAAACCATATGTTTTCTCACTTCTACCCTTCCATTTCTCTCCCTGTGTATGCTAAGCATGAGTGAGCAAGTGGTTGTGTCATGCTTAGTTGCCAGTTGGGGTTAAAGCATGACAAAATGCAGCTGAAATAGTGCTTTGGTTGAGAAACTTCTCTTCTCACTACAAATTCAGATAACTCAAAGGTGACATTTTCAAAGGACTGGATAAAAGAGCTTTGGGGAGTTTCTGAGTTAAGATGATGGCATCTGAAAGATATTTGCTATTTCACCCGTATCAGTTCAGAAGGTTTTCAGTGGTGAAATGAAGAATGAGAAACACTTTCTTATTGCACAACTACCAAACTGTTGTCATGAAGATTTCAATAACCCATTCATCCCAAAGCATATTAGTTTGCCACAGTGTCTCTGTTGTAAAGGAAGTCTGTCTTTCACATGGCTCAGAATGGGGCTTTTAAATTATAACTTTGGAAATATTTCAGCATCAAGCTGTCTAAACAATAAAAAAAGTATATAAAAATATGTGATCCCTGATGAATATGGTGATTCCCTGAGCAAACTAAGTAGATTACCCTGCACAGTGCCGCTTACGGTTTTGGGAAGGAACACACAGCAAAATATATTTGCATTCCTACTTGAGGGAAAACTGACTAAGACATTGTATAGGTAAGTATTGGAAGCAGAACTTCAAAGGTTCTCCCCTCCTATGGAATATACTTCTTCAAAAAAAGATTACAGACTTTCCAAGCCTACTATTTTATTCATGTTGCTTCAGTATCAGATGACAGTTACAAGGCTGACTCTTCCCAGACAGGAGGACTATAGATTTAGCCTTTTCTGTAAAGTTTCTTTGGATACCTAAATTGCAACCACCATCCAGGAAGAACAGCATGTCTGGAAAACTTTCAAGTTTAAAAATCAGCTCTACAAACCACTTTGTAGTAGAGATAATATTCTCTGGAATAATTTTAGTATTTTTCACCACTGTGATTTACCTTGCCTGAATCAGCCCATAGAATAACTCCCTATACCTTAAAACAAAGGTTAAGGATAGACATAACTTTATAGATGTGCTAAAATACAACCTTTTCGCACCATTGTTCATTATTAAAATCTCCATATCTAAAACTGACAACTGACAATGTTACAGTCCTAGAAACATGATATAAAAACTCTAATCATGCATAACAGTCTCAATGCAGAAACCAATGTATTCTGAAGTAGAAATTATTGCTTTAAAATACAGATAACTATTGATTAAGCTCTCTGCATATAATAGTATTTCTCTATACTCTTGTTATAAAATGTGTTTTGTCTGTGTGTCTGTATAGGACCAAAACCATATGTTCTACTCCATTGGTTTAATAACGAAGAAATGTGAATAACACAAGATATTCTTGAAAAATTGGTTTAAATTAATCTGGAAGACTTATCTGAAGCAAAGAAATATATTTCATGAATTTCACAGTCTGCTTTTTGTAGCTAGGAAGCAACATAAATGTAATGATTTTATTTACTATTCCTTTACTTTTAATAGAAGATTTCTATATACTTTATAACTGCATATCCCATTGTTTTCTACCTACAGCTTGCTGGCTGATCTGTGACATGATGGAGAGAAGACACAGATTGTATCTTGTCTTCCTGTTTGAAAGCCAAAAATAAACATCTTCCAAGATCATAATTCATAATGCAATTAACTACCAGTTCAGGTAATCATATAATTGTTTGTTTGTTGTGAAAATTCTTGTAAAGAAAACTTTGACTCCAACTACATTAACAGTACCAGCCACACCTTTTGCTCAGAGACATTCATTTGGGAAGTTTTGTTAAGTTATTAATTTCTTTTTTTCAAAGTAGGTCTAGTATAAAAGTGAAGGTAACAAATGTATTCTGAGTCTGATAATTAGATCTGTGTCTACGATACAGAACTTGTAATTACAGTCATAAGATAAATGATGATTGCCAAAGGTTTTCTGTTCCAATAACACAAATTAAGATTTCATGTGCATTAAAAGGTGCTTCACATAAAATACTCCATAAAAAGGGATTTATTGTAATAAACACAACATCTTCAATATGTCTTTGGCTTCATGTCATTGTCACATGTCACCTATTAGCAAAAATCAAAGCAGAACATAAAAACACTGTCATGTGAAACAAAACCCCTGTTGGATCTTGCTTATGGAGTAGTCAGGCTGCATTACCTGGAGGACATTATAGTCAGTAATGCTCTTTCTGTTTGCCAACAAAGTCTACTACAGCTTAAGCAGTAAGTTAGCAGAGTAGACCAGTTTAAGAACAGTACTCCTCTAAAGCTTTCTCCCTCAGTAGAAGTCATACCTCTTACACTTTCTACTTTCTACAGGTAGAAAAAGGAAGTTAATTTTGTTCTGCTTTCTATCTTGTTTGTATTTTCCATGAAAGACTTTGTACATATTAATTTGTTAACACATTATTTTGCATAATGCTTAGAACAAGAGACTACATCATTAGATTATACAGAAGAATTATCTTCCTTGAGCTGTACCATTTTCTTGCGTTAGGGCAGCACGTGAAAAACTAAGTACACTCTCTGATACTACAATGATCATGCCCAGAATATTTCCTGAAGAATGGATCAATACTGAAAACAAATCATGACTTTAATTAATTATTTTTTTAAAAAAATCTTATTTTATTGTGTTATCTATAAGAATGAATATGCATATTATTTGTGCTTTTCAAGTGCTGAATAAATTACCAGATATCATTAGTAGTGTCTCCATTCAACCACAAATAACTGCAGAGATGCTTATTTAAGCAAGGAACATTTACATGCAGACTGCAGAAACTGAGCAAGGCTTTGTTACTTCTCTGATTAAAGGAATTGATTTGACTTGAGGAAGAGTGACTTTAATTAGCTGTGCAAATGCCATTAATTCCAATTAATCTTCTCACAGTGTCAAGACCAGAATCCAGGGAGAAAATAAATTGCAGTAAATCAATATAACTCTTGTTTCTACCAGGAACAGGTGCTTACAGGAAGAGGAATGTCTTTTATAGTTGTCTGCATCAAGAAGCATTTAAACAAGACAGTAATTCAGTGTACCAAACCTCTCAATGATTCTTTATAGATTATTTATATACCTCTTTAATTGCTTTTCACTTGATGCAAAGATTTAACTTAGTACATTGAGAAGCATCTCAGTAAGAAATTTGCTCAAAACACCTACAAGTACAACCAAGTTTTAATTTGCAGAGAAAACCAAGGTGTGGATTTACAAGAGAGTGGGTTCTATTTAGGAATCCCAGATAAGTACTAACTTGCACTTACTTTTCATGTGGCAAGTAAAGAAAACTGACCGGCCAAATGCATCTCCAATGTAAGTTGGATAATTGTTTCTAAAACAAATCTCTTGGATTTCTTTTAGACAGCATTTTAAGAACCAAGACCATGGAATTTTAACCCTAGAGGATCTCCATGCTGCCAGTAGCAATGCATTGCATATGTCACAGCTACTCAGGTTTTGAGAGCAGTGTCTCAAACAAAGGACAAGCTCAAGCCTAAAAGAAACAAAAATAAATCAAACTAATCACCTCAGAGATGTACCACCACAATGAAATGAAATTTTGAGTGTTCTGTGTGGAAAAGCAAGCACAAAACCTCTTCCATGTTTGAGAAATATTGCAGGTCCTGTCTTGCAATAGGTTACCTTCAAAAACTTTCATATCACACTGCACAACTGTGTATGAATGTATGGAGAAAGGATACCAAGGAGTTCACACCTCAAGAATAAGGTAAGAACGAATTAAAAAAAAAAACTTTAAGCAAACCAAACTCTATCTTTGAAAAGAGTCAAATAACTTATTTTATTTTGTTTTGTTTTTCCTAGAAGACTAAGAACAACTCTCCAAAATTTTAGTAAAAGTAACCCACCATGCTAAGCTACAACGAATTTCACAATGTATACTATTCTATGTAACCACAATACAGTTTGCCCCACAGCCCTCAAGGTATGTTTATGCAGACATTTCCCACTCTCAGAAGCTGGACAATTCACAGAGTCACAGAATGTCCTGAGTTGGAAGGGACCCACAAAGATCATTGAGTCCAAATCTTATAGGCACAGAATAACCCCAAAGTCACACTATGTGCCTAAATGCATTGTCCAAGTGCCTCTTAAACTCCGTGAGAGCTGGGGACATGACAGCCTCCTTGGGGAGCCTGTTCCAGTGCTCCACAACTTTTCCTAAATTTTTTTTTCCACAAAGCCTTTTCCTAACACCCAGTCTAAACCTCCCCTGGCACAGCTTCATGCCATTTCCCCATGTCCTGTTTCTGGTCACCAGAGAAGAGGTCAGCACCCACCCTTCTCTCTCGGGTGAGTATACACAGAGAAGGGGTCTCCCCTCAGTCTCCTCCAGGCTGAAGAGACCAAGTGACTTCAGCCTTTCCTCATAAGTTTTCCCCTCCAAGCCCTTCACCATCCTTTTTGGCCCTCCTCAGGACGCTTTCCAACAACTTGATATCCTTCTTGTTTTGTGGAGCTCAAAACTGCACAGAATACCCCAGGTGGGGTCGCAGTAGCACCAAGTAAAGTAGCACTAGCACCTCTCTCAATCGGCTAGCAATGGAGTGCTTGATGCACCTCAGGATCCTGTTGGCCTTTTTGGCTGCCAGTGCACACTGTTGACTCACACTTAATTTATCATCAACCAAAACTCCCAGATCCCTCTCTGCAAGTGCTACTCTCCAACCTCTCATTCCCCAGTCAGTAAGTTGTTTTCAGTTGCCCCTTCCCAAATGCAGAACCCAGCACTTGCCCTTGTTAAACTTCATACAATTTGGGGATACCCAGTCCTCTAATCTATCTAGATCCCTCTGCAATGCCTCTCTGTCTTCAATGGAGACAACAGCACCTCCCAGCTTAATATCATCCACAAATTTACTTATTAAGCCTTCAAGTCCTAGATCCAAGTCATTTATAAAGATGTTAAACAGTACCAGCCCTAAGATGGATCCCTGTGGGACCTCACTGGTCACTTGTTACCAGCCTGATGTAGCTCCATTTGCTATAACCTTTTGAGCTCAACCCCTCAGCTAGTTGTGTACCCACCTCATGATGTTCTTATCAAGCTGTATACTCAACATTTTGTCCAGTAGGATGTTATCAAGTGTTATTTCCTTCTGTTAATGCTGACACTAACCCACTGAACAAGGTGGATTTGAAAAGATCAAAATCAGATACAAGTACCAACTGTCAGGGATTTGAGAGCACCAGTGGGCCTTACTGACTCTTTCCCCAAGGAGGTCCCTGATGCCCTGGGTTACAGGATGACTGCCTTGCTCCCCAGATGTCCTGATGCTCCAGCCCCAGGAGCTCACAGCCCCTGCATCTTCCTGGCAGGGGCAGGGCACTGGATAAGACACATGCAACACCCCACAGGAAGCTGGTTATCTCCTACTTGTCTCCCTAATTCTGGCTTATAATGCCTAGAGGAATCCCTGGCAGTTGTATTTCAGAATATTATTTTGAAATCAAAATATCTATGGAACAACATACACAGACTGCCCTCAACAAAACATGGTTCAGGGTCTGGGTGGAAAATCCACTGTGCTATGAAAAGCTTTAGCAGCTGTAAGATAATAATTTTCCTATTCCTTTGTGCTGTACAAGGAGTGAAAGGTCCTTGGAGTTGAGCTCTTCACAGAATCACACAGAATCACAGAATCATCACGGTTGGAAAGGACCCTCAAGATCATCTAGTCCAACCGATAGCCCTATAGTTAGAGATGTTGAATTGTTACTCATATAAATCTTATGAGCAGAACTGTAAAGCCTTTAATCCTTTTAAAATGTATGCCAAAATATAAGTAAAACCTTCTAAAACACTGGTATGTACTCAGTGGTCTTATTAAAGCTATATTAAATATTTATATTAAATATTGTGCTGCTTAAAAAAATTCCTTCTTCCTCCAAGAGCAAATGTTTTGTCGTATTTAGATGGGTATTGTTAGTAATATAAGGTCATATAAACAAGATGAGTATTCCTGTCTGAAAACAGTGAAGTCAGAACATTTTCTCCTGAATTTACAATAATTTCTTAGCAGGATTATGTATAACCCTTTGTTTTCCCTTAATAAAAATCTTCCTCAACTTAGAATGGAGTTTTGGTATGCGTTATTGTTCCATCTCGACCTCTCTCATTTTCAATATATGATTTAGTATATTTTGTTGCTTTTAGTATTGAGCAATAAGAACAATGTTCTGTGATATTCCAAGGTTTTATGATGGCATCAATCACCATAGATTCTGTTTACCAATCTAGAGCCTTGTTGTGTTTGCTTTTTTGTTTTGGTTTTGGGTGGGGTTTTTTTGTTTGGTTGTTTGTTTTTTAGAAGGGAATCAATGAAGCCCTTGTATTTAACTTGAGAAAAAAAGTTTCACTGATCTTGGTATGTCTCCTAAATGTGAGCAAATATTTCACTAGAATGTGTCATGCAATTAAGTGACTCCTAACAGTCAGACTGTAAATTAGTGTCTGAAACAGAATTTAGCAGTCATGATGTCCAATTCATCTGCCTAATTATTACTCCCTGATTGGTTAAGAATTTCAATTCCTTAAATTAAATTATTTGCCACCGTGACTCTGTAAGGAAACTGGAAATTTGTCGAGGTTGAGGGCTGGGCCAACCACCAATCCAGTAACAGACACTGTCTATCACTCCTGCTTCCTCCCACTCCCAAGTGGAAGGGAAAGGAAATAAGAGAGAGAGAGAGAGACTTGTGGTTTGGAAAAGAAAACAAAAACTACTTTAATAAAAGTAATGATATTAAATATATACAAATATATAGAAGTATTGAAGTAGTACTGAACCAACACCCCCCCCCCTTGATGTCACTGTCACCCCCGATACTGCAGCAGAAGGCCTCAGCAGAAGATGGGAACCAGGCTCAGGTGCTGGATCCTAGAACTGGATTCAGGAATGTATGGATCAGGATTGAAAGCAGAACAGAGTTCTTCTTAGATGCTGGCCATTAAAGAAGAGCAATAGAAAGGGGAAGAAGAAGGACTGACCTTCATTTTTATATCAAATATGATGTGTATGGATGGAATACTTATTTGGTCGGTTTAGGGTCACCTGTGCTGTCCGCTCCTCCCTGTAGAAGCAGCCTTTACTCTTCACCCCCTAACATGAGACACAAGATTTAGCAGTGACCTTGATTTGCATACTAATCCTTGGTAGTAAATAAATATTCTGTCTTGTCATTGCTAGAAGCAGGCAGCGTCTGTAAAAAGCATGCTGTTAATTTCAGAAAGTGCAGTTACTTAGAGGAATTTTAGCTAAAATATAAGATCACTGATCAGAATTAATTCTAACACAAACCAGGACAAAGGCAAAAAACATTTTAGTCAACTTAGAAGGAATATACACATTCTGAAAATTGTGATATCCACCACTAAGGAGTTGGTAGGAAAATGAATACAAGAATTCATTTTAGAAATGGATCACAGAATTCTTAATCAAAGGAAAATGTAAGATTTTTAACCTACTGCACAAATACTTTAATTCATAAATACTTCTGCACACAAAGTGGGGTCTGCAGTATTCCCACAGACTATCCAAAAACATCAGTTCAGATAACGTACAAGTGACTTTCAGTGCAGTTTATAAATTTCTATTATACTTTGTTAGAAAGAGTAGAAAGTTTTTTTCTTGGCATAAATGATTTAGTTGATGAATTAAAATAAGACCCCAAAACCAAAACCAAACCAAAAAACCCTCAACCAACCAAACAAAATCAGCAAAGTTAGTAATTTTAAAGAATGGCAATACAGTTCACAACTGCAAGTTACCTAAGAATGACAAAAATGTCCTCATTTACTGCTATCTGAGATCTGCCTTTTCAGGTTTAGTGAATGAGTTGAAAACTTTGATAACTATTTGTAGTCGCTACTTATTACAGTAAAATTATTTATACAACAGCATTGGAAATCTTCAACATGGATGGCTGTATGTTGGTCTCACAACATCTTTGTCGGGGAAGACAGGCAAAAGCTTGTATCAATACCCTCAATACAAGGATTAATCTCCCTGGATGAGTTACTGGGTTTAATATTTTTGCTTACAATACCCTGGCAGTTTCAGTTTGAAAGCTTCTTCCCCCCCAGCTTTCCCAATCCTGTATTATGTTCATGTGTCTCACTATAAGACTAAAAGTTGCAGTTGTGCTGAGAAGATGTACAGTATAGGATTCCAGCAGCTTTCATCCCCCTAGGTTCTGTTCAGATACCTTACTCCACTTATTCAGGTTCCTTCATCATAAATTGGAACAGCACAGAAAACTAAACTACATTACCTCTGAAAGAAAATAAAACAGGAGAAAAAATACAAGGAAAAACAAAGCAAAAAGTATACAGCCTAGTAGCAGTATTTCTTTCTTGAATTTGGAATTATCCTACAACATGTAACACCAGCTTAACTTTAAACTGGCTTAGATCATTGATTTATGACCTTTCTTAAATTATGAGATAGATCTTCGTCTACAATGTTTATTATAGACCAGTAGGAGCAGGGAGGTGATCTTGCCACTGTGCTCGGCACTGGTGAGGCCACACCTCAAGTACTGCGTGCAGTTTTGGGCACCGCAGTTTAGGAAGGACATTGAGCTACTAGAG
>VWZX01003351.1:781-18735 GCA_013399015.1 Galbula dea | reverse complement strand
ACCAGGACCCCCAGGTCCCTTACCCCTTCACTGCTCTCCAACAGGTCAGTCCCTAACCTATCCTGATCCATGGGGTTGGTCTTTTCCAGGTGCAAAACTCCACACTTGCCCTTCTTGAATTTCATTAATTTTCTCCCTGCCCAACTCTTCAACCTCTTTAAGTCATACTGAAAGGCAGCACAACTCTCTGGTGTGTCAGCCACTCCATCCAGTTTACTGTCACCAGTAAACTTGCTGAGAGCACACTCTGTTCCCTCATCCAGGATGTCAGTGAACATACTGAAAAGCACTGGTCCCAGTACTGACCCCTGAAGGACTCCACTAGACACAGGCCTCCAACTAGACTCCATCCCATTGACCACAACACTCTCACTTCTGTTCTTCAATCAGTTCACAACCCACCTCACTGCCCAATCAGCCAGACAACACTTACGCAGTTTAGCCACAAGGACGTTGTGGGAGACAGTGTCAAATGCTTTACTGAAATCAAGATAAACCGCATCCACTCCTCTGCCATCATCTATCCACCTGGTTATGTCCTCATCAAAAGCTGTCAGGTTAGTCAAACACGACTTCCCCTTGGTAAACCCATGCTGACTGTTTCTAATTGCCCCCTTATCCTTGATACGCCCAGAGACAGATTCAAGGATAAAGTGTTCCATCACCTTTCCTGGGATGAAGGTGAGGTTGACTGGTCTAGAGTTACGCAGCTCATTTTTCTTGCCCTTTTTGAAGACAGGAGTGACATTTGCCTTCCTCCAATCCCCAGGCACCTCTCCTGATCCCCAGGACTTACTAAAGAATTACTAAAGTAGTAGGTACTAGAAAGCTGTATGACTATTACCCATCCCCTACCTCCTTGGGTCTGTATTTTCTTATGTGAAGTTATAGACTAAAAGCTGTGAGGAAAAGGGTAAAGGGATTTTAGTGTATGATTATGAACTAGAAGCTAGAAAGAAAAAAGGTAAAATGGCAGGGAAAGAGCAGTATGATTTAAACGTTAGTGCTAATAACTATTCACAAGAGACAAGAAACAGCTAATGTTCAGCAGAGTAATGCCAAGGGGAGAGAGCAGCTGGGACATCATGTTAAAAGCACTGCCAGGAATCCCCTGGGTTTGTAGATGAAAGACTGTGAAGTAAAAATGTAGGCTTCAGAGCTGCAAAGGGAAGCTGCATAGCATTACAAAGGCTAAGGCACCAAAAGCACTGTGCAACAGTATTCTCAGCAAAATGAACATTTCATCATAAAGAAAACTAAAACTCAAAAAAACACACGTTTTTGTGCTTCTTCATGGAACAAGACAGAAGTTACTTGAGATCCCGACTGGAAAAGACATTGTGAAAAGAAAACAAAACAAAACAAAAAAAAAGAAAACAAACAAAACACAGAAAAACCAAAATCCCAAACCAAACCAAAGCACAAAACAAAACAAAAAAACCTCAACCAACCAAACAAACAAAACCCCCCAATATTAATTTCACAAGACCTTGGCTCAAAACCAACACACCGTGGGAATACCTGTGATGTGCTCAGGCACTCAAGGAAACAAGCAGCATCTCAGTGTACCACCTAACAGTACAGGCAGAAAGTCAAACAAGAAAGTCAATTCAGAGCAAGGCTGTCTGCCACTGACTGATAAAAATGAACCTGCTGGTTTTGGGTTGATCCGTATCACTCTAAATGTCTTCCTCTTACCTGACAGAAGTTTGCCTTCCAGCTGTATGGCTGTCAAATATGATGGCATTTAAATTTGATGTTCCCTGATGTATGAGAAAGGAAAGTACCAGATGCAACCATTTCACCAGAAGAGTATTTTTCTTTTAATTTCTCTCACTTCCATGGAAAAAGAACAAGGGATCTATTTGTGGCAGATTGCAAAGCTAACTTCGTGTGAGTTAGAGTAGAGAAAGAGCTTTCATGGAGCTGTCATTTGAGTCAGTTCATTTCCCCTCTTGCCACATATCCTTCCCTTCCCTTTTTCGTTCACTACCCTTTACCCTTCCCCTTCTCCTTCTCTCTCATTCCCTTTCCACTTCATTTCTACAGGACTGGGCATGGTTTTCTTTCTTATTTTATTCTGATGTGAACAATTAAATAAAGTTGACACATAAATCCCAAAAGGTACTAGAACTGCCTGTGTTGATTTGGTACCAGCTAACTCAATGGGCATACTAAGGGCTTGCTTTTTAAAACTTCGGTCTTTGGTGGTGGTGGTTTTTTTTCTTTTATTGTTGGTTTGGGGGTTTTTTGGTTGGTTGGGATTTTTTTGTTGTTGTTGGTTTTGTTTAATTTTGGAGTTATCTGCAGATAGGGAACAGAAGAATCTGATATCTGGGAATAACAACAAGCTCTCACATTAAAACAACAAAAAAGGCTTACTTTCACTGATATTTGACTTTTATTTTTTCATTAAATATGACCTTTATTTTCAAAAGCAGATTTGCCAACTTAAAGATGTTTCTAGCTTAACAATTACCAGGTTACTGCCAAAAAGAAATATGACACTTCTTTGTCCTTCTTGAAATAATCTCCTTTGTATCTAACTCATATCCAGGGACTTAACAGCAATCATGCATATGTATTGAAGATCTCGATATTCGATGTATTTTGCTAGTAAGTAGAAGGGAGATAACAGGTGAACTGTACCCTTTCTGTGCAGCAAAATGTTGGAGATTAAAATTCAAATACTCCTTTTAAGAAGAAGAATTAAGACATATATTTTGCCTCAATAAATAAAATTACCTATATTAAGCCCATAGTTAACTACAGAGAACTGTAAAATTTCCCAACAGGCAGAGTTCAGTAGTGCTGTGCAAACCTAAAATCTGTGCTCACAACAGAATCATAGAATGGCTGAGGTTGGAAGGGACCTTAAAGATCATCTAGTTCCAACTCCCCAGCCATGGGCAGGGACGCCACATGCATTAGACCAGGTCATCCAAGGCCACATCCAGCCTGCCTTCAACACTGACAGGGATGGGGCCTCCACAACCTCTCTGGGCAACCTGTTCCAGTGCCTCACCACCCTTTGGGTAAAGAACCCTTTCTAATCTCCAGCCTAAATTTCTCCTCCTTCATCTTGCAGCCATTCCCTCGTGTCCTGTTGCAATCACACCAGGAGAAAAGTTTCTCTCCTTCTGCCCTATAATCCCCTTTCAGGTACTGAAAGGCTGCTATAAGGTCCCCTCTAAGCCTTCTCCTCTCCAGGCTGAACAACCCCAATTCCTTCAGCCTGTCCTCGTAGGGGAGGTGCACCAGCCCTTTGATCATCTTTGTGGCCCTCCTCTGGACCCGCTCCAAGAGGCCCACATCTTTTTTATGCTGAGGAGCCCAGAACTGGACACAGTACTCCAGGAGGGGCCTCACAAGGGCAGAACAGAGAGGCAGAATCACCTCCTTAGACCTGCTGGTCATGCCTCTCCTGATGCAGCCCAGGACACAGCCTTCTGAGCTGCAAGTCCACATTGCCAGCTCATATCCAGCTTTTTGTCTATCATGACCCCCAAGTCCTTCTCTGCACGGTTGTCCTCAACGAGTTCTTCTCCCAGCCTATACTCATATCTTGGGTTCCTCCTACCCAGATGCAGGACCTTACACTTGGACTGGGTGAAATTCATTTGATTCTCTCAGGCCCACTTTTCAAGCCTGTCCAGGTCCCTCTGAATGGTATCTCGCCCCTCTGGCATGTCAACCACACCACACAGCTATATTTCTATTAGTTTTAGATTACTTTTTTCAGTTCTAAAACCATGATAACAAACTGTTTATTTGCTTAAGATAAACTTATATCCTGCACCATCTTTACACCATGGTTGCATCAAGTCTGAAAATGAACCATTATATTTTAATATTAAAAAAATATGTAACACAACCATTAACAGAACCCTTGTCACTGATTTAATCACAGTCCATACAAAAAAACCCCCAGAGTCTGATTCTGCTCCTTATGGCAAGAGTAATTCTTACACCAAAAGGCCTTGCAAGGCCAGCAAGACAGATGTTTTTGTGGGTGGGTGCTATAGACCTCCCAGACAGATTAGTGAGGTGGGTGAGGTGTTCTATAAACGTCTGAATGAGAAATCTAGGACATATACACTTGTTCCTGTGGGGGGGTTCAATTTCCCTGATATCTGCTGGAATTACAAAACAGCAGCAAGGGAACAGTCCTGTAAGTTTCTGGAGTGTGTTGAGGATAACTTCCTTATGCAGTTGGTGGGTGAACCAACAAGGGAGAGGGCTCTACTGGACCTGCTCATTGTCAACAGGGAGGGGCTAGTAGGAGATCACAGAATCATTATTGTTGGAAAGGACCCCCAAGATCATCCAGTACAACCAGTAGCCCTACACTACTCTTATCCCTAAATCATCCCCTGAAGAAACACATCTATCCTCTTCTTAAAAACCTCCAGGGATGGTGACTCCACCACCTCCCTGGGCAGCTTATTCCAATATCTCACCACTCTTTCACTAAAGAAATTCTTCCTAATATTTAATCTAAACCTACCCTGGCACAGCTTAAGCCCATTCCTTCTAGTCCTGTCACTAGTCACAAGGGAGAAGAGGCCAACACCCACCTCCCTAGAATGACCTTTCAAGTAGCTGAAGAGAGCGATAAGGTCTCCCCTCAGCCTCCTCTTCTCCAGGCTAAACAACCCCAGCTCCCTAAGCTTNCTATCTAGGTCCCTCTGCAGAGCCTGCCTACCCTCAAGCAGATCAGCACTCCCACCCAGCTTAGTGTCATCTGCAAACTTACTAAGGGTGCACTCTATCCGCTCATCCAAGTCATCGATGTTGAACAGGAGAGGCCCCAGCACTGACCCCTGAGGGTCACCACTCATGACCAGCCGCCAACCGGACTTGACTCCCTTGAGCACAACTCTCTGGACTCGGCCATCCAACCAATTTTTGACCTAGGTGCAGGACCTTGCATTTAGTCTTTTTGAACCTCGTAAGGTTTTCACAAGCCCACTGCTCAAGCCTGTCCATGTCTTTCTGGATGACATCCTATCCCTCAACTATGTCAACTGTATATCGTTGTTGGAGAGGCTTGCCGACCGACCTCGACGCACTGCAGAATGTTCCTTATTACCCTCCCATCCCCCCCTCCTCAACCAGAAGAAATAGGGGACAATAAGGGCAGAGAGGCTTCTGGATTGGAAAGTAAAAACTAAAACTACTTTAATAATATTAACAATGTTAAATGAAACACGTATAAATATATACAGGACCCAAATACTGAATCCAGCTCCCCCTTTTTATAATGGCTATGTCACCACCGAAGCTGCAAATGTTCCATGCTCTAAACATCCCAGTGCCAGCTCCCAGCTCTCCCAACAGGTGCACTCCAACTAGCCCCAGCATCGAACTAAGACCCCAGCTGCAAACCCAGTGTCCCAGAAACCTCCGATTTCCGTTTTCCCCCTGGGGGGCAGGGTCCTTCCCCAGATGCCTGAGCTTGGGATTCAGGAATTTCAGGTTTTAAGGGGGAAGTTTGGTTTAGCAGGCAGCTCTGGCAAGGGGGAGAGGGGAAAGCTGATACTGAATATGATGTATATGGGATGGAATACTTTTTAGAAAATGAAGTCACTGAACAGAATTAATTCAGTTCTAACCCAAACCAGGACATTCTAACCCAAACCAGGACACTGTACAACTCATCTTGGTGTCATCTGCAAACTGGCTGACGGTGCACTCAATACCACTGTCAATGTCATTGATGAAGATATGAAACAACATTGGTACCAGTAGGGACCCCTGAAGGACGCCACCTGTTACGGATCTCCATGATTCTCTGGCTACAGAATAATTAAAGTTTGAAAAGGCCTCTAAGATCATAAAGACCAACCATCAACCCAACACCATCATGCTCACTAAAATGTAGTGAATTGCCATGTCTACACCTTTTTTACATATCTCCAGGGATGGTGACACAAACACTTCCCTGGGAAGCCTGTTCCAATGATTAACCACTCTTTTAGTGAAGAAATTTTTCCTAGTCTCCAACCTGAACCTCCCTTGGTACTAGAAGATAAATGGGCCCAAAATAGGTCGTTAACATTCAAGGACCAGCTCTTCCAAGATCAAAATCAGAGCTTCCCAACATATAGGAAACTGAGGAAGGGAGCCAGGAGACCCGCATGGTTAAGTAGGGAACAGCTGGGGAAACTCTAGTGGAAGAAAAGAGTCTACAGATCATGGAGCGAGGGGCTGGCCACATGGGAAGAGTACAAGACTGTTGTCAGAGGATGTAGGGAGGTAACTAGGAAAGATAAGGCCTTTCTGGAATTAAACCTTGCAAGGGAGGTCAAGGACACTAGGAAGGGCTTCTTCAAATACATTGTCCAAAAAACTAATACAAGAGGAAATGTAGGCCCACTGTTGAATGAAGTGAGTGCCTTGGTGACAGATGATCCAAAGAAGGTGGAGTTACTGAATGCCTTCTTTGTCTGTGTCTCTCCTGTTAGAGACCATCCTCAGGAGCCTCAGACCCCTGAGGCCCTAGATGATGTTAGGATAATTGAGGAGTTTTCCTTAGTTGAGGAGGACGGGGTTAGGGAGCAGTTAAGCCATCCGGACATCCATAAATCCATGGGTCCTGATGGGATGCACCCATGGATGCTGAAGGAGCTGGCAGAAGTCATTGCCAGTCCACTCTCCATCATTTTTGGGAAGTCCTAGGGGACAGGAGAGGTGCCTGGGGATCGGGGAAAGGCAAAGGTCACTCCAGTCTTCAAAAAGGGCAAGAAGGAGGAGATGGGTAACTCTAGACTGGCCAGCCTCACCTGCATCCTTGGAAAGGTGATGGAACACTTTATCCTTGATTCTGTCTCTAGGCGTATCAAGGAGAAAGGTATCATTAGGAGTAATCAGCATGGGTTTCCCAAGGGGAAGTCATGTTTGACCAACCTGAGAGCCTTTTATGAGGACATAAGTGGGTGGATAGATGATGGTAGAGCAGTGGATGTGGTTTGTTTTGATTTCAGTAAAGCCTTAGACACTGTCTCTCATAGCATCCTTGTGGCTAAACTGTAGAAGAGTGTTCTGGCTGATTGGGTAGTGAGGTGGATTGTGAACTGATTAAAGGACAGAAGTCAGAGGGTCATGTGGATGGGGTGAATTTAGTTGGAAGCCTGTGTCTAGTGGAGTCCCTGAGTACTTACTGGGACCAGTATTTTTCAATATATTCATTGACAGCCTGGATGAGGGAACAGAGTTTAGTGTCAGCAGGTTTGCTGATGACACTGAACTGAGTGGAGTGGCTTACGCACCGGAGGGTTGTGCTACCATTCAATGTGACTTAGAGAGGCTGGAGGGTTGGGCAGGGAGAAATTGACTGAAATTCAATAAGGTCAAGCGTCAAGTTTTGTCCCTGAGAAAGACTAAGCCCATGTATGAGTATAGGTTGGGAACTGCCCTGTTGGAGAGCAGTGAAGGGGTAAGGGATCTGGGGATCCTGGTAGATGGAAGGATGACCATGAGGCAGCACTGTGCTCTTGTGACCAGGAGGGCCAATGGGATTCTGGGGTGTCTTAGAAAGGTTGTGGCTAGTAGGTCAAGAGAGATTCTTCTCCCCCGTTACTCTACCCTGGTAAGGCTGCATCTGGAATATTGTGCACAATTCTGGGCCCCTCAGTTGAAGAAGGATAAGAAACTACTTGAAAAAGTCCAGCATAGAGCCACCAAGATGTTGAAGGGGGTGGAACATCTTCTTTATGAGGAAAGGCTGAGGAAGCTGTGTCTCTTTATCTTGGAGAAGTGGAGACTCAGGGGTGACCTAATTCATGCTTATAAATATGTGAAGGGTTCGTGTGAAGAGGATGGGGTCAGGCTTTTCTCAGCGAAGCTCTGTGACAAGACAAGGGGCAATGTTTGTAAGCTGATGCATAGGAGGTTCTGTGTGAATATGAGAAAATTCTTTTGGTTTCAGGTGCCAGAGCACTGGAACAGACTGCCCAGAGATTTTGGTGAGCCTCCTTCTCTGGAGATATTCAAAACCAATTTGGACGCCTGGTCTAGGGAATCCTGCTGTGGCAGGTGGGTTGGACTATATGATCTTTTGAGGTCTCTTCCAACTCCTAACATACTGTGACTTACTCTTGCCTTATATCTAGTCACTTGGAAGAAGAGACCAACCCCCCACGACAATTTCCTTTCAGGTATTTGTGAGGGCAAGGTATCTCTTGGGTCTCCTTTTCTCCAGAACCCAAGAACCCTGTGAAGCTCACCTAGGATTATTTAATGAGGTAGGTTTTAACTGAAAACTCAGTGAAATGGATAACCCATTTCAAAGACTGAAGTGCTCTTTAACTCACCATATATGTAATACACCTGTCTGGAAACTCAGTAGTATCATGTTAAGTTATAGGGGTTTTTTTAAGAAAAACTACTTCAGAGAGACTTCCAGCGACCTGTCTTGCTTGCTGCATACATATGTGATTGAAAAGTTATGGAGACAGAAATAAAGCACAAATAATGAGCTTTTTTTCACGATGTAGAACTGGAGTTTTAGACCTTGTAAACCTATTGCACATGCGTAGTCTTGCTTCAGATGTATAGAAAATGCACCATATATAAAAAAAAAAAGTGAGAAGATGATTTAGATGAAAACATCTAGACACCTATAAAAGATATTTTTAAAGTTTCATTTAAATATAGAAATTTGGCAATGGTTTTTCTTTTTATCTTTCTTCCTTTCTTCCTTCCTTTCTTTTTTGTTCTTCCTTCCTTCCTTTCTTTCTTTTTCTTTCCTTCTTTCTTTCTTTTTCTTTCCTTCTTTCTTTCTTTTTCTTTCCATATTTGATGACTTGCTTTACTGTTTCATTGGCCTATATGTTCTTTTAGAAAGGGAGTGAGATATCCAGATGGTGATACTTGGAAAGTTTGCTTCATGGAAAAGGTCAACTCCAAGATTCTCATTTGTTACGGGAACTAAAATGTCATTGATAAAACTGTGCAAGATGTAATATATCCATGTATAAAAAGCCATCCCTGCAGACAGTACAAATTGGACCAGCTTTACTGATAAATACATTTGTATGAATGTACATCATTTGCTTTATAGGAACTTAGTTGTTGTGTGAGGTTGTGGAAAACAAAGGGGAAAGACAGTAACTGTATTGATAATGGAATATTAGGAGGAACATATGTAAAAGAGGACAACCTAATCTTCTCACAGACCACATGAATTTGCCCCAAACTCCAACTGGGAGCCACAGACTTCTTCACAGCCCCAGCCCTTACTGCATCTCTGTCTCTACATGGGAAAACTATTCACATTTCATAGAAAATATACTTTTCCTTATATAAAAGCACCTACTCTCTAAATTTAGATTCATTAATGGACAAAAGTAATTGCTCCTCTTACAAAGTTTGAGTAGGAATAGTGACAATTGAGTTGTTCAAGTAAGTTTCTTCCCCATGAGTGCACTTCAATAAGCTAGTTGAAATGTGGCTAACCTTTTGAGGTTCAAAGGGAAAAGTGAAAATTATCTGTCAACAACTGGAAATAAAATGCTGTATTGACCATGATTTGTCTTCCATATGCATGACAGGATGTTCCTTTACTTGACATGAAACTGAAGTTGTTTAAGCCTCTGATATTCAAGGACAAACCTCACTGAGCTGCTTCAAACCCACAAGATGGTGATCATCTGCAAGTTGTTGTCATCCAAGGGCATATGAGACAGATTTTGTACAGTATGGTAGAAGCAATAGACAAACCAGCTTTATGGAATCCTGTTAAACAAACACTGAAACCAAGACCAGCTGTTAGAGACAAACCAAGACCCACAAATACCTGCTTTGAACAGACACCATGTTCCTGTGAAAAAAACCTGTGCTATAAGGTTGTCCTGGTTTGTGTAAGAACAAATGTAATTTTGTTGAGTGATCTCTTCTAGTTAACTTCACTTTCTGAAGTTAAAAGCATGTTTTCACAAACAGTGTCTGTTTATAAAAGCAATAACACATGAAGTGATGTTTCTCATTAGTACCAACGATTAGCAGGTAGACAAAGGTCACTGATAAATCTTGCGTACCATGTTGGNACTTACCAACAAAGGATTCCATTCCATTTACATCATAATTCACTATAAAGCTGAGGGATCACAAGGGTCAAGCTCTCTTCTTCATTGGCTGTTATCAGAGGCAGATTCTGTCTGTTCTGCCTTTGATCATGATCAACATGTTCCTGAATCCAATTTCCATCTGCTTCTCAGTCCAACCTGGGACTTCCCCAGTGCCTTCTCAATGCATCAGTGGTGTTGGTGAGGTAGTTGCCATCAGCAGGATAGGTTTGGTGTTGGTTTTGTGAATATTTGTATGTATTTCATTTTATTACTATTATTTTCCCTGAAGTATTTTTATTTTTCTTTTACAATCCATAAGTCTTTTTCCTTCTTTCTCTTTTCTCTTTGGGAAGGAGAAGGGTTTAATAGAGAGGATCTGTCATTTTTTCTAGTGATCGATGTAGCCTTAACCATTGACAAAGGAGTTTATTGCTGATTTGCAAACATGTTTTTACAGAAGCATACATCCCAAAGTATCTGAGGAAGGGGAGGAATGAATAGCAAAGAAAGGCCTCGTGAGAAAATCATGTGTATTTTAATCAGCTTGTCAATAATTATTTTATTCTGAACACCCAGAAATTTTGCGCATTTCTTTCTTAAATCAGGTCTTCTTGTTCTAGGAAACAATAAAAATACAACTTCTTAAAACACTCTGGAATCAGAAAGGCAGAAAGGAGAGACAGAGACAAAGAGCCTTTAGACAGACAACAGTTTGGTGTTATTTCTGACAGATTGACATGTCACCAGGAAGCAGGACTGCTATATCACATTAGAAACCACTCTGATCAACAGGTTATTTACTATTACAGGGTGCGATGTAGGTTATGAACAGGACCTCCATCCCGTAATTTATCGTTGAAATGATCTTCTAAACCTTTTATTTTCAATGCATATTTAAAATAAAAAGGTTTTCAAAATAGATTTTGTACTGTTTTGCTTCTAGCTCAGCTGGAAATATTTGAATACAGATAACGGTTTCTTATATGAGAGAAGAGTCAGATCGAGAAAGCAAAGGCAATGCTGTAGCTAAGAAACAGTGATTTCAGACAGAAAATGAAAGCACTCAAGCTAAGAAACTGTATAAGATCCCTTGTGAGAAAAGAGATTTCTTCACACCCCTGCAGAATTGTACTGAATCAGTGAGACGTAGGCTGCTGGCATGCCTACTATTCCAGCACAGTGTTCACTGAGCTTTCTTCCTCCAGAGAGCTGCTTTGAGATAGCTGGATTTTTTAAAATGGATATTCAAGACAGGTGCTTCCCTGTGACATATTCACTGCCTCTTACAAACCTTCAGAAATGTTCTTATGGTTGCCTCTCACCTCTGAGAAAAAAGGACAATTTTTTTTTAAGCAACGATTTTCTCATCAGTCATGTTATTCTTTATAAAGTTTAGCATTCCAAAGCCCCATACACTTAAAAAATAAAGCTTGTGAGTAATAAAATTAATAAACACAATGTGCGTGTTTTAATACCAGGTTACTAAAATGTAGACCATCTAAGGTAGTTCTTAAACTAAATTTATGCAAACTGTTTACCATTACATTTATTAAACATAGACAGTAAAATCAGATCAAGTAGTTTCACAATGTTCTGTAACCATTACAATTTTAACTGGAATGAAATCAAATAAGGTGAACAGAAATGCAGTTCTAAAATTACAATTTTAATATAAATTATACTTAAAAAGATGAGAAAAACACTTCTCTTTTTTTAACTAACCTCATAACATGCAGTGCCAAAAGTACAAATCTGTCACATTCTATGTTTAGAAAAACAGATGTTAAGATTAAACTTTCTTACTTTTTACCATAGTTGGAAACATTTAGTAAGACGCAGTCTCAACAGACAAGACAGAAGCTGGAATCTGTACAACTCCTGAATCATTCTTGTGTTGCTTCCCACACCTGCTGCCTAAAAACATCACACTGTGCTATAGGTTTCTACTGACATGAAACAATGTTAGTGCTAAACAGAGAAACCCTCAACAGTATTTATATTACAAAAAAACTAGGTGTCTTATTGTTTCTGGGGAACATGAAATACCAGCTTCTGCCCTCTCCTTCATAATTTTCCAGTCAATAAGTACTCCAGTGCCTTTAGTAGGATTTCACCTTTATAAAATGGACTGAAAGCAGAGTGACATGTCTAAAATACAAAATGGAGGGATTTTTTCCTTTAATCCCGACTGATAGTTAGCATACACTTTGAACAAGTGCTGATAATTCTTACAATTTTATCCTCATCAGAAGCACCATGTACTAAATGAATCTCTCACCCTCCAGCATATTTCCTGTGAGGAAGAAAAAACCCTCAAAATAAAAGCATGCAGCATCATTTTGTGTTGTATGACATCAATATTATCTCTTAGGAAATGGCCAGTGCTTTATTAAAAAAGGACTGCAACCAGCCTAGTCTGGTGTCCAGGGTGTTTGCCAGAATGAACAGTGGCTTGGGCCAGGTCTATCTTGTGCAGCAGAGCATGACATGGAGTACTCCAAGGCAGGCTGGAGAGGTCTGGTGTGCTCCTGTAGAGCAGAGCAATGATGACAGTGATGCTGGTCCAGGCCTCACACAGCATAATGCATTATTAATGCAGGGCTGTACCTCATCTTCCAGGTTCTGCCTTTCTCTGAGATTAGTAGGATTAGTAGCACTTTTGTTCGTTTAGTTTTGGTTTGGTTTGTGGGTTTTTGTTTGTTTGTTGGGGTGGTTTTTTGAGCTAGCAGTAGGTACTACTATGATCTATAATCTTGTATAGCACAAGGACACTCTCTAACAGTTCTGGTACAGACCCTCATGTAATGCAAAGCCTAAGTAAAAACATCTCTGAAATGGGGACATTAGTCTAAGAGTCATAAGCTGTTATTTGACTGACCAATTAGTTAGTTAAAAATTGCAAAGGCTTAATTCTTTGGCTTTGTACACATGACAAGCCTTCTCCCCACCCCTTCTACTTTCAGAACTTAGCAATTTGACAGATACGCATTTACACAGCCTCCATAATGCACCACAAGCTGAAATTTTTCAAGCATATCCAGAAGAGCAGAGTGGTGTGATGAGGGCAATGCATTAAAGATTTTACAGAAGAACCATTATATTACACACTGTCAACTGCTTGCCAGTAATGCTTATTCTGTTCACTACGCACACCGCATGCATCATTATCTTGACATACAATCACTAGTAAGCAGGAAGAAAGGATGCTGTCTCCTAGTTGTCACATGCCCTGTTCTGCTGGCAGTGAATTGCTGCAGAAAGAAAGTTTCATTGTATACCAGCATATATTCCAGATACAGCCTTTAACAATCCAGAGAAAGGCACACTTTTTCATCACGATTCACCTTTGTGTGTCACACCCCAACAACAAATAAGAGTTTGAATTTTGGAGCAGTTAATCTAATGAACAGCTGCAATAGGATTTGAGGCAAATACGTTGCTGCTAGAACAATAAGACTGTGTGTACACCCTTTTTTGGTGAGTCGCAGAAGAGTTAAATTATCCTGGAGTCAGGACACTAAGCAGCTAAACAGCTATTTTGTAATTGTAGGTAGCTTCTGAGCTACTATTAGTCATTACAGCCCACTGCTGGCTTGTTTATCAAAGGAGCATTTGCTGTTTCTGCTGGCCTTAGAGTTATTCAGCACCTGAGGAGGTATGAGATCATACTAATGAGTGTCATCAGAGCAGAAAGGTATGAAGAGAAAATTAAAAGATTCAAGGCATCAATTTTCCATGCAGAAAAAGTGTGCAGTTTGCCAGTCCACTCATAGTTTATGCCATCCTTCTCTCTTTGTGCTTGCAAAGGCATGCTCCCTCATATCCTCATATCAACTCTAAAGCACAGGAAAATAAATTTCCTTAATGATGTATTTTTTTCAGGGAACTGATTGTCTTTAATCTTAGGAAACTTTCCTCAAATTCTTCATAAAAAGTCACATGAATGTACTACTACACACAACACCTTGAGTAAAATAAAGGCAATATTTGTTCAAAGTTAATTGTTTTGAACCAACTTCTTTGAATTTGAATGACATGTTTTCATCCTTATTTATGATCTTACTGTGTCCTGAAAAGTGGAATAGCTGTAGATCTATAAGAAGTATCATAATTGCAGTGCCTGAAGTCTGACAAAAACCAGAAACATTTCTTGGCTCAGTACTATTTCTAACATAGTTTTACAGAGCTGAAAATGAGCAGTTTCTTCAGAAAAAACTGTGAAAAGCACGTGAATGGTAGGGAGCTCATCAGACTTCATTAAGTCTCCCAGTTATCTTCTAAGTGTGGCTTGCAGTGATTTGTCTGTCATTGAAAACCAGAAGTGTTACTAGTCAGATAGATCGCCAGTGTACTAATTATCACCAGTATAGGTCTGTGGTCAAAAGCTAACCAAAGCCTGCTAATGAGTTCTGCAGGCTTGAATAATTCGATTCACTAGTCATTACATACAGCTGAAAATATGAGATTGAAAGAAGACATTATCATATAAACTTCTGTGGGCTTCTGCCCCAATTCTTATCTTATTCAATTCAGCATAGAGGCAGGTCATTTTTTTTATTTTTTTTTTTCCCCTCTGATCACTTCCTTAACATTTGCTGAATGTCAGAATTTCTGAGGAAGTGGCTGCTTTTCTAAAATGGAGACCAACTCATTGGAATAATCCTGCCCAGGGGAAAAAAAAAATAAAAATAAAGAGGGGAATTGCCAACAGTTTTACATAAAAATAGATGCTTGGGTTATTTCTGTATAAAGAAAAAGACCAACTGAAACAGTATTGGAGACCCTTTCCCATTTGTGGAAATAAAGACCAATTCAGAGCCTTCTTCATAGCAGAAACTGAGAGATCCCTGAAGTCTAATACCACAGAAGATACACACTTCAAATTAAAGTATTTCAGTGCATAATGTGATTTTTAAAGTAGCCTAAAACTACAAAAACATATTTTTTAGTTGTCACTAGTTTCTGTCCATGACCATTAGTTCTTCTTAGAGCTGCTCAGACAAAATGTTTTTTTCATATTCCACTTTTCACTTCAGATAAGAGAAATAGGTTAAAGTTATAAACCCCCTTACTATTCCTAAAGAAATTACTGAATATTTTATTTTTTCTTCTGTGATGTGATGAAATCTGTGTGATTCTGGACTACAGCTATAAAACATAGAGCATAATCTATTGTTCCACAGACTGTTTTCATACAGTACATTAAAAATTATGTCTTTTCATCTTAAAAGTTTTGGGTTTATAGGTATCACACTGATTTTATCTGTTTGCATTCTTTATCTTCAAAAACTTTTTAATTTCATGGTCGGTTTTGAGAAAATCTGATAGAGACTCAAGTCTCAAAGGTGTGAAATTTCTACAAATTAGATGTGTTACAGAAGGCTCTGATTTGTATGGTTAAGAAGAAAACACTATGATTTTAATACCTGAACTTTCTGTTTAATTTCTGTAGGCCAATCAACTTGGTTAGCCTAGGCCATTCACCCTCTTTCGTAGCCAGCTAACAATAAAGAGGGAAGAAGAAATCCAGGAAGATTTAGAGCCTGCACAAGAGAAATAGTGGTATTTTGGGGTCATAAAGGGAGTAGAGGAATATTTTGGTACTGAAAGTGTTTCAGGAAGAAGAGGTGAACTGCTCTACCTAGCACATCTAATGAAGTATTGAGATCAGTAAGAGATAAAACTTCATGAGCTCTGGTATTCATTGAACAGTTTAGGGGTTTTTTTTAACCATAAGGTACAAAATAGTAATATTATGCTCATATGCGTATCACTTCACTTCCTTTTTTGACAATAGCTATTTGTGGTCTGTTTTGGAAGAAATCCTTTTAGCGTTCCCTGTGACATGTATTAAAAATGACTTATAAATCTTCAAGAAATTTGTATAGTCATTATCAGAAATATGAATTTTATTAATAAGTCAGCAGTAAGTACAGAAATAGTTTATTCGAGTTTCAGGTTTATTCAAGAAATAGACATAAATCAACAGTGAATATTTGTGTGTCATTTGGTCTCATATTTTTACTAAATCATTTAGTCATGTCTTCCCTCTCCCTCCCCAAGACAAATCATTTCTGAAATCCTATTTGAAAAAGACCAGAATTGGTTTTACTCTATAAATTCTGGGCAGGAACAGTTTTGTGCTTAATTCACAAGTTCCTTATTCACTCCTGTTAACTGAGTTGTCTGTGTCAGGAAATGAACATTTCATACAGTTCATTGTTCATCAGTTATAATGTGCTTTAATCAGCCTTGTACAAATAGAAGTCGACTTGTTAGCACAGAAAGAGTCTTTTGAGAGGTTTGTCTCCCATCCTTTGGGCATGAAAAATTTTATTTAATGAGGTCCAAGACTGCTAGAAATACACTGCAATGCTAGCAAAAGAAGTAGGAAAAAAAGCTTACACTTGGTCTCACTATAGAAATACTTCCAAAGAAGGGAAAAATGTTTTGCTCAAAGTGTTGAGCTGTAGTATCAGAGAATCATTGACTCCTAAAACCACAGACTCATGAGATCATAGAACGGTTTGTGTTGGAAAGCACCTTTAAATATCTGACCCATCTGCCCTGTAATGAGCAGAGACACCTTCAATTAGATCAGGTTCTTCAAAGTCACATTCAAAAAGACCTTGAATGTGTACCAAAGATGTGGAATGTCTCTAGGCAACCTGTGCCTGTGTTTTACCACCCTCACTGTAGAAAATCTCTTCCTTATATCCAGTCTAAATGTCTTCTTTTTTAATTAAAAATCATTATCCTTTGTCCTACCACAACAGGTCCTGATAAAAATTCTGACCCCATCTTTCTTATAAGCTCCTGTAAGTACTGAAAGACTACAATAATGTCTTCCTGGAGCCTTCTCCAGGCTGAACAACTGAGTTTCTCTTGTCCTGTCTCACAGCAGAGGTGTTCCAGCCTTTGGATTCCTTTTTTGGACTCCTCTAGATCCACTTCAACAGGCCCACATTTTTCCTGTGTTGAGGACTCCAGAGCTGGACATAATTGTCCAGGGAGGGTTTCACCAGAGTGGAGTAGAGGACCTATGATTCTTCAATTCTATGACAAATATTTTGCTCAACGTAATGATCCGTGTTGTCATGAGTCAGACAGATGATAGCCAGGAAGAAATTCTGTCTGGGGGATCCACTGTTTTTTCCCCAATATCTTCTAAACGGATCACAACCTCAGCTACTAGAAAACCTAGGAGGGTGTTAGTGATAGGAGACTTGTCACTGAGAGGTACTGAGGTACCTATCTGTCATCCAGACAACCTCTCTGGAAAAGTTTGTAGCCTGCCAGGAGCCCACATACATGACATCAAAAGGAAATTGCCCCACTTGGTCAAACCACATGATTATTACCCGCTCCTAATCTTCCACATAGGATCATCTGAAGCCATGATAAGGAAATTCCGTAACATCAAAAGGGACTTCATATCACTTGGAAAGATGTTGAGAGGGTTAGGAGCTCAGATAGTGTTCCCCTCTCTCCTCCCTGTAGCAGGCTGGAACCCTTGGAAACATAGTCATTTGATAGGGTGAATGAGTGGCTGCGTGGCTGGTGTCACGATCAGGGCTTTGGGTTTTATAATCTCAGGCGTTGCTTTGGGAGGCCAGGCATGTTAACTAAGGACAGACTAAATCTGACTAGAAGGGGTAAGAATCTTCTGGGAAGTAAGCTGGCTGGACTTATCAGTAAAGCTTTAAACTAGGTGTGTTGGGGGGTAACAGGAATTTTGGCGTTCTCCCACAGGGGGGAGGGGATCCACCTCTAAATGATAGCGGTGATAAAGAGATTGCTATCACTTCAAGAGACAGGTGGATATTACCTGAGAACTACAAAAAAGGTGATAAGGGCACCTCCCAGAAGGTGGGAAGATCAATA
>VWZX01003348.1:763098-867255 GCA_013399015.1 Galbula dea | reverse complement strand
CCAACTCTCTCAGTCTGTCCTTGTAGGAGAGGTGCTTATCATCTTTCTCTTTATGGCATATTTTCCCCAAAACTTTGGATTTACAAATTTAATATTTTCTAAACCACAAAGACTATTATTTTATGTAAATCCAAGAAAACTTCTTTATTAGATTTTAAAAGTCTCAACAAGGCCAATGCAAAAAGTTTACTCCCAACACAACCATGAGTTTCTGAAACAAACAGAAGCATCAATAGCTTCCTTCACTTAATTATTGTATCCAGATTGATTTTTCAGAAGGTAGACTATTATGTATGTGTGAGTACCATGACCTTTTAGATTTTACCAACAATACACTTCATGTAAATTGATCCATCTTACACCACTGGAGCCAGGGATGCAAAACTGCCAAAAGCATTCACTTCCACTTAGCTGCAAATTTAACTTCTCATGAAAAAGCAGCTTCTTCAATCATGGTATGTGGCTTCTGTATGTTGTGTGATGAGATGTAAATGTCTAAGAACTGGAGATACCTTTACACCTGGTAATAAACTGATTAACCAATTTAAACCTAATCAGTTCTAGGCCATTAGACTTAGTAAGAAGTATTTCCACTCAGCAATACAGGAGCCCATTATATTAATTTCCAGTTGAACATCAGCAATTACCAGTATTAACCTTCAAGAGGACATAAAAGTTGTTAATTGATGAATTTATTAGAACCACAACACTCAACAATCACAAAATAATTCTGAAAAGCAGGTCATATTTAATCAATCTGAGGACAAAATATTTTGATGAATTAGTCTAGACTGGGTTGAACCTCTCCTTGTTCTACTGCTTTGTAGCCTCTTAGACATGCTTTAATGCTGATACAGTCGTTTGATACTGAGCGAGGGAAATCAGGGCTCTAGGGCATCCTCCCCTTCCTGAGAATTGGCTCCCTGGGTCAATTTAGAGATCCTGTAGGTGAGGGCATGCCCCTACTCACCTTTTAGGGAGAACCTTAAGTAAAACTTTTCTAGAAAGCTTTGCTGGCAACCAAAATCAAGGGCTGCTCCTCCTTGCCTTAGGAGCTTTTATTCTGAGGTTCTCCCATGAGCCTTTCATGGGCTCCAGTCTCGGCTGCATCAGGGTCACTATGGACCTGCCTGATGATCTAGACTTTCAGCTGACCCTGGATGCCACCACCAGACTTACTCTGCTTCACTTCCACAGGTACTGAGGGACTGGGTAAGGTTTCTGCCTCTCCTGGCCTTGGTATCCTTCCTTTAGGGGATGGGTTCCACTCTGGCATATTGGGGTAGGGGTCATCATACTGATTTTGAAACTGATGCCAAAATTACAGTAGTACAATGTAAGGCAAGTTCTGGATTCCAAATACTTATAGCCACTACATACCTATACAACATTGACATCTAAGGGTTCCTGTTAAATGACTTCTTGACTGATATTTCTGACTGTAGACTTTGCAATTATGTTATATGACAACACAGATTTAGAATGTCTTGAAATTGTTTTTTTAACGTATCTCCTTTTCCACAGTTTTCTTGCATTAAGAAGGGCAAACATACGGTACAATATTGTCTTTTAAGGAATGAACTTTATTATCATCAAGTATTAAACAAAATTCCAGTCAAAACATCTTAAAAAAGAAAAAACAAAGACACAAAACCAACAACAAAGACGGATTTTAGCTTCAAATAGAAAAATAACAATGAGGATTATTTACTTTCNTACTTTACTGAATAACAAAATAAAAAGTTATTTCTGTTATTTTCTTTCCACAAGACTACTTTTTTCCAGTAGTTCTTAAGCCTTGAGATGCTGGGTTTTTTGTTTTTTAAATAATAATTCAGTGAAGAAATATATCCTCTGAAGGGCATGGAAATAAAACAGTAGTATAATGAAAAGAAAATTCTCTGTAACTAATGATTTAACTAGAATTACATGAACTAAGTAACTCCATCACTAACTTAAATGAGTACAAAAGACAAGTGTCAGACCAAAATCAGACTACTTCCAGTTTGATTATTCTTTATATATTGGGATAAATTAAAAAAACCCTCTAAACTACAGCAAAAAAAAGAAAAATAATAAGAAATGAGTCTCCACACAGAGACACATCTTCCATACAAACTTGGCTAAAAGGGCTAGAAAGTTCAGGGAGAACTAAGCCCATGGTCTCCTCAATGAACATAATAATCCAAGATAGCTGTCCTGAAAACACTGAGCTATGCATAGCACACCAAGTCAAAGCATATGATATTCCAAACAACTACTGCTGACTGTTTAAGGAACAGAAATTTCCAAAGCTGATAAGAAATATCACAAAATGCAGTTCAAATCCATGGCTCTATGCATTCTTAAGAGTGATGTTGCTGAAGAACAATTCCTTCTACTCTTAGAATCACAAAATCACAGAATCATATTAGTTGGAAGACATTTAAGATCATGAAGTCCAACTATTAATCCAGCACTGCTTAGTCACCACTAAGCCTATATCCCTCATCACAATATTTACGTCTTTTAAAAATACCTCCAGAAATGGTGATTCCATCACTGCCCTGGGGAGCCAGTTCCAATGCTTGACAACCCTTTAGGGGGAGAAATTTTTCCTAAGGTCCAATCTAAACACCCCCTGTTACAACTTGAGGTCATTTCTTCTTGTCCTATTGCTTGTTACTTGGGAGAAGAGGTCAACCTTCAACTTGCTACAGCCTCCTTTCAGGGGGCTGTAGAGAGTGATATCTTTCTCCAAAATTGCTAAAATGTGCCCCAAACTGAAGGCTGAATTAGCCGTTCTCTGCTTTGTTAATTTATTTGTTAACAGGTGAATTCGAAAGTCTCTTACTTCAAAGAAGTCAGAAGTCAGAATTTAACCAGAGCTCATTTCAAACAGTAAATGTAAGAAATGCCTTGCCAACTGAAACAAGCTTACAGATATTCCACATAGAGCCAAGATTTCTCCCTAACTGAAAAGATTAATCACTTAAACTGTCAGATTTGACAGGTTGAATTTAAAGGAACGAAACTTGAACTGAGCGTCAGCACACATCAAGCATACATCGCCTTTTATCAACTGACAACTTAATCATGAGATAAAAGTTTAAAAAGTCGAAATTTTATTTTTATTACAGATTTTGGGGAATAGTCTGAAAATACATTCAGTCTAAGAATATGGTAAAAAAATCAATTTCTCTTACATATATTCTCTGGGGGGAGTCTACTGTATTCACTTGATAATGTGAATCATATAAGATATTGTTTCACATGACATATTATAATTAGCAAGATAACAATTTTTCAAATGCTTCAGGATGCGATCAAAAAAGAGATAAACATCTAACACCAGCAACAGGAAGACATTCTTAGTTACAAATAAGATGACACATGGACAAATATGATATATTGAAGAATCAAAACAAATTTTGTGCAAGAAAACTTAGGTCTTACAAATCTATTTCAGTTTTCTGAATGAGTCAATAAATTGACTCTGCTGGGTCAGAGGTCTAGACAGGCCTTCAAAAGGCATTTAACAAAGGCCTTCCATAATGATTCTTAGAGAAACATAGCTGACTTGGAAAAAGAAAAGGCCTTCACATGGTGGAATACTGAATTATTTGGAAAAAGCAAGGGACAAAGGACAAGAAGAGAGAAATAAACGACCAGCTTCCATGCTTTAGGTAGATCATGTCAGCAGATGCACAAAAACAACCATACTAGGCTTTTGCCACAGGGAAAACAAAACAAAACAAAACAAACAAACAAACAAAAAAAGAAAGCTGGGTAAAGAAACAAAGATAGTGATGAAAAGAGAAAAATATAAAGTAATGAAAATCAAAATGCAGTTCTTCAGCTCTGTGTTTGTCTTTCCAAATGAAATCTTACAATTATAAAAGGTACCTTTATTTAAAAATACCATGTTATTGTCTTTTAAAAATATTGTGCAATAGCAGTAAAGAAGTAAACAGAAGTAACTTATTAGGGGAAGCATATTTAGCATAACCAAAAATATAATTATTCAGTCATACGTTGATATCTCTGATAGTGTATTTCTGTTTGCTATTGTGTTCACTCTGCCCTACAGCCCAATTATATAAGCTTGGAACTGGAAAGTCAGAGAAATAATTCCAAGCGATTGCTGGTAAGAAATTGCTGGGATATAATATTTGAGTTGGAGGGTAAAAAAAAAAAATGAATTGGAACACAGGATCCTGGGGTGGATAGAGTGAAGAAAGGTCAAACTTAATTCATTTTCTGTTTCAATATAATGAAATAGCAGATGTAGATTTAAAGCAAACAACTTAAATACTTCACCCATTGTACAGTTAAATTGATAATTTTTCACGGTGGATCATAGTGAATGTTAAATGTTTACATGTATTCAAATATAATTGAAAAATTTCACAGAAGAAATATTCAGTAAAAAATATTAGAGTTGGTAAACACCACTCTTATTCAGAATCTTTCTAAGCCATAAATTGCTACGAAGCCCTGACAGTGCTCTGAGAAAATATTCTTGCACTGTTTTTAGTAAGTCTTCCATACAAATCTATTTTGGAAAAAAGAAGGAAATAGTCTCACTAGTACAGGTAATACTTTTTACATTTCCATACAAAATTACAGGTTTCATCACTTTGGTTTCATGACTGAGGTTGAGGATGAATGACTGAAGAGATTGCCTCCTACTAGACCTTCTATTATTTTATGATTAGAGTATGACCCTTAGTAAATTATCATATTAAGTTACTCATGCTCGTAAACCTATTTTATGAAAGCTACAGGACAATACAAAATATATAAGCTTAAGTGAAACCAAAATTTTGTCCTAATTAAGAAAAAAATACAATATAGAATAGCTGATTATACACATGCATCAGCAAAAGCTGTATTTTTTCTGGGTTTTATCATTGCTATAGTGCAATTTTGTGTAATTCAAAGATTTTATACAATCTTTGAAAATTGTATTACTACAATTTACAGGCCCATTCAAGAAGTTGGAAAATAGGAGGTAAAATACTAGACTTAAATGAAAAAGTTGAAGCATGCCATTACCATTAAATTTATATCACTGGTGACATTCAAATGCCAGATTAATTTTAAAACCTGGTCTTTGACCTTCAGCTTCTTTTTTGTCAGGAATTCTGAATTAAAGTTTTTGAAACTGGATACAATTTTGAGAGGAAAGTGTGGAATGCTGAGTCTTGATCTGTGACAGTTTGTAATGCAGTAGTTTTTTCCCTGCTATTCTTAAATGTCAGTATAATTTCCTAGAGAAATGAATGCATCTGTAAAACTTTCTTTTTATTTGTTTTGAGTTGTACATTTTAGTGACTTTTCTAAGGAATTGAAATGAGCATTTCACCAGAAAAGTAATTAGAAATAAAATCATATGAAAACAACTGTATCCCAAGTGGCAATTCAGACAAAACATTGCTTTTTAAAAATCTGCTAAGGGAGCAAGTTTTGCAGTCACTGATTTTTTACCATCACAATAACCAGCCCCAGAGGTCTGTATTGAAATAAAAAGAATTCTCCACAGGATGAGCAATGCTAGATGAAGTATCAAAGTGTTTAACAATAATACCATCATTTTGTCTTCCCTCGAGTTTTGTTCTGATAGAGCAAAAAAAAAATATTATAAACTCAGATGAAGATATGTGTGACACAAACCAGGAATGAAACACATGACCATTATTATAGGCTCTTACTATTCAAACGTCTCTCTCATCATCCAGACAAATTATAAAATTCCTCCTCTGCACTATGGCACTATGACTTCTCAAAATACCTCTGGCAGATCACATGCATTCAGATAGCAGTTAGACAGATCATGATCTACTGTGACCACTGTTGACAAGAAAGTAATTTGCATTTTCTTTTGTATTTGGCTCTATTCACACTAGTAAGTCAGCACAGCAGAATTCGGTAAGTGGACTACAACAGCAGGTCCTGAGAAGTCCATGCACAAACACGAGCCTAGGTTATGCCTGCTCCAATGGCCCTTAATCTACATGTGGTATAAGGCCAATCCAAAAACTGTCCTTGGTCCAGCCCTGTTCACTCCCTTAGGGCTTGAAGCAAGGACTGAATATATGAAGCAGAGCCTCCCACATTTCCCTTCAGAAGAAACTGAGTGCTCAAATTCACTCTGAACTAAAACAATACTACTTCAGTGGGGGATGATGAAGGGATCTGCCTTAAAGCCACATTCCTTCTCTGAAATGTTAAGGTATATTAATGCAACTGCAATTTGTCACCTTATCTCATTCTTTTTCTTTTTCTCAACTAATTCTTCAATTTTATTACACAACTGTACTTGCAAATGCTGTTCTAGTTAACAATTTGTGATAAGTTTCTGTGGGTCTTAGAGTAATATGGCTGTCTCTCACTAAGGGTTCTACTGTTGTGTGTCAATCCTAGCTGGCCACCAGATGCCCTCCAAGCTACTCTCTCTTCCCCACCTCAGCAGAACAGAGGGAGAAAATAAGATGAGAAACCTCACAGGTCAGTATAAAGGTAGTTTAATGAGAAACAAAGGTCACTTGTGGAAATAAAGAGGAAAAAACAATGCCAACCCATAAACGGAGCCGCATTCTGTACTTCCCAGCAGCAGGAGACATCCAGCCACTTCCTGGGAAGTAGGGCCTCAGTACTTCAGAAGACAGACATCTTAAAAACAAATGCTCCCTCCTCCTCTTCCTCAGTTCTCTTAGCTTTTATTGCTGAGAACATCAAGTGGTGAGGAAAATCATTTTGATCAGTTTGAGTCAGTTGTCCCGGTTGTTTCCCATCCAAACCTCTTGCACATAACCAGCCTACTAGCCTCTGCACAGAAGGTTGGCGAGACAACCTTGGTGCTGTGCAAACACTGCTCAGCAACAGGCAAAACACTGGTGTGTTGTGACACAGTTGTAGCCACAAGTGCAAAGCTCAGCACTGCACAGGCTGCTATGAGAAAAGTTAACTTCACCCCAGCCAGACCCAATCCATCAACTTTCAAGTATATAGTAAATAGAAGGAACAAAGAAAAATGTGTAAACTTTAGAATGAGCCAAATGCTTCTGGGAAGAGTAAAACACAACATGAATAATCTTTTTAGCTGAATATTGTATATTATTCTTCTTAACAAAAGAGAGAAGCATTTAATACTTCCATTGCCAAAACTGTAACTAATTTGCTTTCATAAAAAATGTAATATATGTGTTTCATATGCCATATAAAATGTGCATTAACATGTGGTTCAATCCAAGAGCTTCTCCTCTAAAGAGTTTACATGTAAGTATCAGTAATCCATTAAAACAGCTGACACTAGAAACAGTCTGTTCCTAAACAGAGATGAAAAATTGCTAGTAATGTTTTTCCCTGAATCATGAAGAAGCAGAACCTTATGATACTGCAAGTTTAAAAACTGTAGTATTTGTGGTTCACTTTCTTGAAAATTAAGTATGTATCTATTATTTTCATGAATTTAAAATGTTTTTTTTCCCTTCAGTTAATACACTTTATACTTCAATCATTTTGAAATCTTTGTCATACAATTGCTTACCAAGACAGATCACAGTATATATCCTTTGATAACTGTTTGAAACAGCTGCTTAATCTACAGAGAAAGGGAGAAAAACATACTTTCTTGATAATAAATCTGGAATTGAGTGCAAGTATGTTATAACATACCAGCACCACTGCTGGGCTCAGCTTTGGCCAGTGGCAGGTTCCTTTCGAAGCCAGACGGAACTGGTTGCATCTGGCATGTGGCAGCTCCTGATCTCTTTGTCACAGAGCTTGCCCCTGCAATCCCCTGCTACCAAACCCTTGCCATGTAAACATAATGAAGACAATTTTTCAAGTTATTTACATTAAAAATTGACTGCTTCCTACTTTTGAAAAATCAAACCCAAAATAGTGATGATTTTAAAAATATCTTGCTAGGCAGTCTTAAGGTAAAATGGTTTCATGTTAAAAATGTGTTGTCCATCATTCCATTTTTAAAATCTATTAAATTTTATCCCTAATAACATTATAACCTTAACCTATGAAAGATGGAAACTTAAAAAAATAAATTAGTCTATGCATTCACAAGCTCCACAATTCAGTAGTCTGCACTTAGATTCTGTATGAATCCACTATTAAACTTATTCAATGAGCCAACCATTAAATAAACAAGTATTTACCATAAGTAATTAGAGATAATACAAAAGAACAGTTATTATTCCCTAAAGTTCATTTATGAGTTTGTTTCAAGGTCATATTCACAGATGAAATAGAAGATATCTTTCTTTAGGCAACATGTTTTGGATCTTGATCTATACCATCAACAAGGGGTATTTTTCCTTCATTTTATCCCCTCCCAGATGAACCACTTCCATACATTTAATATTTGTTGCTATGCTATTTGTCAAATAACATAGCTATTAATTTAAACAGTATTCTCCATTCCAAGAAGTGCAATCAATAAAACCACACAGAAACAATGCCTGATCTCAATTGTTTCATCAATTCTGCTCATCTTGTGCAACAGAAGTTAACCTTTCAAGACCTACATATGGAAACATGAAACCAACACACTGCCAGCTAAGAATAATATTAAGCATTCACATTTTTTTGAAAACATAGCTAATATAAACTTTCTTGTTCAGAACTCCAATCTGCATGCTTTACTACCATAAGTGTCAAGAGAATGCACAAATTCTATATTCTGTGGAGGTATACCTATTAAAGAGCCAGACAACTGTCAGCATTAAATAATCTGGACAAGGATATAAGGGCAACTTTTGTATTTTGATATCATGTTTAATCTTAATAAAACTGTAATTAAAGAAAATATTTTGCCATTGTTTGGTTTTACCCTTTAAAAGTATGAATCAGGAATACATGAATTAATAGTATCACACAGTATCACACACAGTATCCACTGAGCTGGAAGAGACCCACTAGGATCTTCGAGTCCAGCTCCTTAACCGATGCAGGACACCACAAGAATCACATCATGTGCCTGAGAGCATTGTCTGTCACTTTTTGAACTCCATCAGGCTTGGTGAGCCCCTGGGGAGGCTGATCCAGACCCCAACCACCCTCTGGGTGAAAAACCTTTTCCTAAACTCTAGTCTGAACTTCATCCTGTTTCCCCTAGTCCTATTGCTGTCTGCTAGAATGAGAAGATCAGTCCCTGCCCCTCTACTATCCCCTGTGAGGATGTTGAAGATGGCTATGAGGTCTCCTCTCAATCTCCTTGAGGCTAAACAAATCAAGAGACCTCAGCCACTCCTCATAAGGTTTCTCCTCCAGACCCTTCACTATCTTCGTAGCTCTTCTCTGCAACAACTTAATATCTTTTCTATTATTGTGGAGCCCAAAACTGCACACAGTACTCAAGATGAGGCCATGATAGTACAGAGTAGAGTGGGATAATCACCTTCCTTGACTGGCTGTCAATGTTGTTCTTGATGCACCCCAGGACATGGTTGGCACTTTTGGCTGCCAGGGCACACTGCTGACTCATATTCAGTCTGCTGCCAACAAGGACCCCCAGGTTCCTCTCCAGGCAGCTGCTGAAGCTGTCACCAAGCTGAAGGAAGGGCCAACAGGAACCTTGTAAAATTCAGCAATGAATTCTGCACCCAGGAAAGAATCTCCAGCAGCAATGGAGGCATGGTGGTTTTTCCAAAGTAGCTGTTGCATGGAGACTGACTGTGAATCAGTCTGCTGGTGGTGTGTGACTGGTTTTGCATCACTTACTTTTTTCTTTTTTTACTTCTCCCTACCCCCTCCTTTCACTTATTAGACTGCAATTTTCTCAACCTAAAAGTTTTTTCTCAGTTTTATCCTTCCAAGTCTGTCACCCATGCTGCTGTTTGGGAGTGAAGGAGGACTGGCTGGGATGTTACCTGCCAGCTGCTGTCCAGAGAGGTTGTGCAGTCCTGAAGGTTTTTTGAGACCCCCACAGGAAGGCTTGAGCAACCTGGTTTGACCTCCTGAGGCATCACAGAAATATAGAAAAACCATATCATTACGTTTAAAAGGAGACCTCAAGTATGGAACCTCTCTCTTAATCTTTCCTAAGAGAAGCTACCTACTGAAACAATACCCTGGACTCAGACAGCTATTATTCAACAATAAATTCACAAAACTGACATGAAATTTCTTGTTATTTAGGCAAATATGAATGTTACTCTTTCTCACTGACCTATGGGATATTTTTGCTTTCTCCCACACAGTTTTCAGTCTCAATGAAAGTGTGAGCCTTCTGGATCACTACTTAATTGCTGGCATAGAAAACCATAAAATAAAGGAAATGCCCACAGCTAAGAGGCTCTGAATAATTTATCCCATATTTTTTAGGAGTATAATAAGGTTTAAAAGTGAACAGATCTTTAGAGGAATAAAAAATAAGAAATAGGGCTCTTCCTTCAGTTGTCTTTTCCCTAAGAAGAGATTCAATATTCAGTAAGACAGGAAACTGATTTGTCTCACAGCTTTTTTTGCTTTGACATTCATCAGGACTCTGTAGCTACCAAAGCTTACTTAATCTCTTCTGTTCTCCCAGTCTTCACTTCTGTTCCCTAGTCTTGTCAGACTTGTCATTTCCCTCTGCTCCTGTTAAAAATAAAAGATGCTGCTTTCAGTTTCTGTACCTCACGGAAATTCAAAATCACTGAGTTTTAATTGTTCAAGTCTGATAGATCTGTGCAGACAGGGCTGTTCTGTCTTGTGCAAGCCTTGGTTTTGGGACATATTTTGACACTATAAAATAGTAATTCTTTTTGGAATGCTCCCTAGGTAATCAAATTAATGCAATACACATGCCTTATTTTTAACCAGCAGCTTACTTTGTGCATCTTGATGAACAGAACTCAATTGAGGTAGTGTGGCTTTATTTTTCCGCTCCAGAAGCCCCTGAATGTCTTTTACCTGCAACTTTGATCTTCGGTTCTCTTCTTCCAGACTTTGCTTTTCTGCTTCGAGTCTCTCTCTCTTTCCCCATTCAGAGGTATTCTCAAACTACAGTCTTTCCAGCTGGGAACAGTTGGAGTGGGAGGAAGAACATCAAAAGAGAGAAAAAGAGGAATAATATGTTAAAAAACCCTGTTCTTTACCAGAAATAATGGTCTCACCTCAGAGTAAGGTGGGTGTCTTAGAAATCAGTCCAAGAGGTAACTTTTCCATGTTTCATAAAGTACTTGAATTTGAAAAGAGAAAAAAAAAACTCAAGGGAGTAATATTTCAGTGATTGTAAAAAGTAAATCATAGGTAATGTTTTAATACAGTAACTGTTAACCAAATTATATTTCTTTACCTGCTATTTATGGAAAAACAGTATTAAAAAACTTGACAAAATAATTTGGTTTAAATAACATTGAGACTGATTTTGGTCTGATAGTGTCAAAGTTCAGGTTTTATTTCCCCCAAAAATGAAAAATCAGCATATTTTTAGTTATAGTCTGTTTACACTTTAAAATTACTATAATTAGTATTCATTAAACTGAAGAAGTTCTAAAATATGCCTTTAGTTTTAGAAACTGCTATCCTAATAACCCAAAGAAGGATTTTTAAGTTTTTACATTACTCCGTTTCCTGAGGTTACAATTAATAGTCTTAAGGGAAATATTATCTTTTATGGCCAATGCTGTAACCTAAATTTAGGATAATGAAGATTTCTGAATTTATTTATCTAATCTGCATATAGGAAAAAATTAAATATATCAACAAATAAACATGTTACTAAGTCATATAAAGTAATTATCTAGCAACTAATTCTATTTATTCATCAGAGACAATTATACAGATGTTTTGTCAAGAATGTATGAAATGTTCCTCAGATTTCAAAAGAAAAAATGGTAAAATGAATTTATTTTTATAGCACAAAACAAGGACTTATTGGTACTTATAAGAAGATTAAAAGAGATTAAGACATTAAAACATTTGAAAGGTTCCAGTTCTTTCAACAGAGATGAAAAAACGAAAAATGTTAATACATAAAAGTAAAAATTTTAAGAACTTTACAATTTTCAGTTCAGTGAGAAGTAAAATCAATTATTTGATAAAAGTTGAGACTGATAACAGTGCAAGGCACTTCTTCATTAAAGAAACAGGATATCTGTGCCAACAAGGTTTTAGAAAGAGGTGTACTTCTTCAGATATTGTTTACTTTTATTTTGAAGTCAATTTCTGGCACATAATGGAAATCTATTGAACATGAAGCAAAGAGAATGAGGTGTTACAGCATCAGAGAAACATAATTCAGACTCTGTGAATTGTAACAATGTGATTAACTTGCCAAACCAAACAGTAAACTAGTCTGTTCCCACCTTATTTCCAAGCAAATAAAACCAATCAGAAACTCTATAAAGTTAAGGAAACTCATTCAGTTTTTCAGAGGAAAGTAAAAATGTGTTTTGAGTCTCTCTATAAGGACAAAAATCATATTTGGTGGAAAATAAGAAGGGATTGTTTACTAACAATGATAAGATTTTTCCAGGTAATTCTCTAGATGATATTGTATATATGATAAACTAGGGGATTCCCCAAAGACTGAGTAAAGAAGGGGGAAAGAAGGGAAAGGAAAAAAAAAAGAGAGAGAGAGAAGGTGTTGCCTTTTATTTTTTTCTCCAAAAGCATTATCTCCTCACAATGAAGAACAATAAAGGACAAACAGCAGTGCTGATGTTTCAAACAGTTTCCTTGTACAAATCAGACCCAGGCTATAAGCTTATTCATTTGAAATTGAGGTCCATAATGTCCAAAGCCTTACATTATTTAGGTATTTTTACATTAATGAACTAAGTTGCGTCTAAATACTAAAGTACAATCCTTGGAACAAATAGGAAATCAAAGACAAAAGAACTAAGACATTACAAGAAAATACTTCATTAGCAAGTTAATTAGAGCCATCTCCAAGTTCCATTTCTAAGCCACTTCATATGCTGTATGGTAATCACCAGCTGTATGAAATTTAACAAGAGCAAGTGCAAGTTTCAGCACCTGGGATGGGGTAATCCTTGTTATACACACACACTGGAGTACAAGAGGCTGGAGAGCAGCCCCACACAAAGAGATCTCGGGGTTTGAATTAATAGGAAGTTTAATATCAGTCAACAGTGTGCACTGGCAGCCAAAAGTGCCAACTGTGTCCTGGGATGCATCAAGTACAGCATTGCTAGCTTGCCAAGGGAAGTGATTGTCCCACTCTACTCTGCACTGGTGCAGCCTCACCTTGAGTACTATGTGCAGTTCTAGGTTCCACAATATAAGAAGGACATAAAACTATTAAAGTGTGTCCAGAGGAGGGAAACAAAGATTATGAAAGGTCACAAGAGCAAGACGTATGAAGAGCAGCTGAGGTCACTTGGTTTGTTCAGCTTGGAAGGCTGAGGGATGACCTCATCATAGACTACAACTTGGGGACAGTAGAGGGAGATGTATTCACAGTATCACAGTATGTTAGGAGTTGGAAGGGACCTCAAAAGATCATCTAGTCCAACCCCCATTCCAGAGCAGGATTCCCACAAAGCTTCTCTGACTGGGAATTGAACCCAGGTCCCAGAGGTGAGAGTGCTGAATCCTACCTAATAGACCACCTCCTCTCCCTATGCTGATTTCCTTTCTCTAGTGCCCAGTGACAGGACATGAGGAAATGCCTTGAATCTGCATCAGTTGAAGTTCAGATTGGTCATTAGGAAAAGGTTCTTTACTGAGAGGGTGGTCGGTCACTGGAACAGGCTCCCCAGGGAAGTGGTTATGGCACTAAGCCTGCCAGAGGTCAAGGACCACCTGGATGATGCTCTTAGCCATATGGTGTAGGTTTAGGTAGTCCTGTGAGGAGCAGGGAATTGAACATGATGATCATTTTGGGTCCCCTCCAACTTGAGAAATTCTATGATTCTAAATATAGAGGATGAATTCTACTTCACTTAGAAAAGTCAGGGTTTAGAATTAAAAAAAATAATTATGTTTAAAGGCATTTTATTTTACCAGCAGAAGCCACTTCCTCAGCCTATTCCTTCTCATCATGGATTATTTTCTCCCCTCAACAAAGAAAACAACAAGAATAACAAAGGAGCAAACCCCTCCACACATATCCCAACAGAATTCCTAAAACCTTGGCCATTCTGAACATCGTGATACACTTACACAGTTGGAGGGTACTATTTGTAGAGAACTATGAAACTGCTCTTAATATTAAAATGGGCCTTTTATTTAAGATTAGGCAAACTAGCAAGAAAGAAAGGAATATATTCTCTTTATACCCTGTATCATATTGGCAGACTAACTGGAAACTAATTTTATTTTTTTAAACAATTACCCTATTCAACAGTTGTCTTTACAGTCTTCTTGCATGAAAAGACTTTGAACAGCTACAGTACAAGGTTTTGGGGGTGGTTCATCAGGATAAAATACAACAGAGTGAAAGGCCCATGTATTTTATATTTACATTACCTCACAGTCTTTAGACTTACTTTACCAAGCTGAATTCCTTAGAATGCTGTAAACATCTGTATTGAGATTAAACCCTTGGTTTTTGGTTTATTTTTAATTTGGCATGCTCTACCCACTGGTGATACAGTACAAGACATTAATTCCAGTGCACAAGACGCTCTCATGTTCCTAATGAGGTTTTCAAACTCTCTGCACTGAATTCCTGTACAATAACCAGAAATGAGAGGATCACATACCTCTATTTAGCACCAAATATTTTTTCTTTTATTTTTCTCCTCTCACTTTGTGCAGATATATAGATGTTCAAGTGCCATCTACTGGACTACAATCACATAACCTGTATCTTTTCTAAATAAATATGCAGGCATAATGTCTTAAAAGTAGGCATGAAATATTCGGAACATGAGAAAGTCCTATATTCTTGCAAAGCATCTGCCAAAAGACATGACTCAAATTCTAAGCCTGAAATTTCACCTTTGCACAATGATGACACTAATCAATATCAATTAATTTTTGGCTGACTTCACGTAGAGAGAAACCACAAAGCCCTCCAAGGTTGAATTTCAGTCAGGCAATTAAGCGTAAAAAGATTACCAAACCAAGATCTGATGTTAAAGATAAATTTACTTATCTCTGTGTCTGTAAAATTTCAATTTATTGCACCTACAATATCTACAAGCTCCTATAATGATAAATACTTCCCATATCATATATATATATATAAGGATTCCATAATAAATATACACTTTTTATATAATTGATTTTGCTATAAATCATTGTCCAGCAAAGTACTACAATTCATATTTTCTGAAATACCTATTTTCAGTGTTAGTAATCTGAGCTGGTTTGTTGTTTATTAGAGTTCTCTCAAGCTATACCTCATACTTATTCCAAATAATACTTTCCATATGATGTTTTCATAGGAAGCATTTGCTCTCTCTTTTTGCTTTTGCAGAATCACAGAATGGTTAATGTTGGAAGGGACCACCAGAGGTCAGCTAGTCCAACCTCCCTGCACTAGCAGGGTCCCCTAGATCACATTACTCGGGATTGTTTCCAGAGTATCTCTAGGGAAGGAGACACCACAACCTCCCCGGGCAACTTATTCCAGTGCTCCCTCACCTTTACAGTAAATAAGTTCTTCCTTATGTTTAGGTGGAACTTCTTATGTTCCAGTTTATGCCCATTGCCTTGTGTCCTATCGCTTGGTCATGCAAAAAAAGTGAGGTGTCAGATCTCAACTTTCTGACATGAAGTCAGAACACCAACTTCAGAGTCCTTATGTGTCATTTTGTCACTCCCAGCTAAAAAGATCAGCCTTCTCTTAAGTAGACAGAATGTGTCTCCCACACCTATACAATGTATACCCAATCCCACTCACACCCCGAAATCCTGTTAGGGGTTTTCAAGGTCCAGGATTTCAGCTGGTAGCACTCAAAGCCAGGTAGCTGATGTGAGCTGTTATAGAGGTGGAAGAAGACTCAGCAAAGAGAAATTTCCCTTTCCTCAAGGCTGCTTATAATCTGAGTATTCCAGACCTCATCCTTGGCAGAGCTATGTTTCAAACATCTACATATTTGCATTTAAAGCAGACAGCAGAGGTTCATATGAATGTAATACAGATTGCAGACAGCAGCTTGGGGATACCCCTAATGATTTATGAAGAATACAGGTGTTCCTGAACAGACTAGTCTCATCTTTCCATACAAACTTTTCAGCATATTTTATCTCAAATTAAATACAATTAATTATGTTTGAAATTATATATTTTAAATTATTTAGTGGAAAACTGAAGTATTGCTATTAAAAAGATAATTTATTAAGTATGACAAGAACTGAAAATTACTGATCAAGTATTTGTAATAACATATTTTTTAATAACATCTTTGTTAATTAATCTTCCTAAAGAAAAGAAGGATGAACATGTTATTTTAAATGAGGCATAAAGAATATTGTTTTACATGACTTTCTGCATTTTTATATTCTATATTAATAGGTATTAATAGGTAATCTAATCAACCCATCACAATCTTTAAGCAGGATATTTCTGGCATGCAGAACAATGGGCATGTTGATACTTGTAGAACAAAAATTCAAACAAAGGAAAAATATTTGCTGCTTACAATAATTTTCCAATGACATACTAGACAAATATATCATTCAAATTCCCAGTTGGACACCAGTCCAATTTTACTTTTCAATGGCTCCAAACAATTTAAGCAACTCTTAATGCTTTAAGCACTATGGGTACTGCATATATCAAGTATGAGAAATTTCCTATACAAGTTCAGCTACTTGTTCCATGAATTAGCTTCATGGTCTTAACTTAATTAGGAACTAAAACATCTTAATGGCTTAATGATTGCCCATGACAGAAGAAACAGTATGTTCACTACAAAGGCATCAGAAAACTTGTGAATGTACAGTATTATTACAGCTTTTAGTGCTGCATTTGAATCCATTAAAAAAAAATGTTGGGTTAACTATACATTTTTAATTTTTTACGAGTTAGAAATTAGTGTTATATTCTCTTACTGTTCACCTCACTTCAAAGATGCAATACAATTATCCACAGTAGTAATGTCCCATTCCAGAATTCATATCCTGATTTTCTAATTCATATGTTTCTAACTTCTAAGACTCGTGTTTTTATGTAGGAAATGAAGGTGCATTCATATAAAACATGCAAACTTAAATGCTTTGGAAAGTTGTTTCTCTGTCATTCATGTGGTGCTTCCAAAATAAATAGGTAGACTAAAGCAAAGCAAAAAATCAGGTCTGGAAGTAAATTAGGAAGAACAAGCAAAATGAAGTATTTCATGATCACTGTAATGTGATTTTGTGCAAAAAAGCCTTGCAGGTTTATGATCTTTCAGAATATGCTCAAGTCTTCTCAGCCCTTTTCAAGAAGTCTTAAGAAGAGACTTTTTAAATCTTGGTGCTTCATCTCCCTGAAAATATTAAATGCAATTATTAAAGACAATGCTAGGTGTTAACTCAGATTTTTGAGACTATATTCCTCTCATCAAAACAAAGCAAAACAAAACAAAACAACCCAAGCTTCAGGGATCGGTTTCCCTTGAGAAACAAGATTTGGAATGTTGTTTGTTGTTCAGTTGAAAAGAACTCACCAATCTTATTTCCCATTTATGATCTCATTGTCTTTAGAGAAAGTAACTTTTTCACTATTAAAAAAAAAACAAACTAGTTCCATACACTGATGGGCTCTGTAGACTATTTCATAACTGTTCAACTTAACCTGCTCTGAGAAGGACCTATTCCCCCTCACTAAGTCAGAATGCACCCTTGGGATCTTTTGACTTACTCCATGCTGCAGAGTTCTAAAAGGCTGAAAATCACCTCATCCACTGCGCAAGTGACTTGTGCAGACCTGCTTTCCTTTCCACTGCACAGACAGAGAGAACAAGTGCTGTGAGACCTCACACAGCAAAATGAGGAAAGCAGCTAGATAAACTTTTCTCAGTGAAGAAGTTGAGCCACATGTTACGAAAAATGGAACACAAAGCAAACATTTAAAAAGTATTAGCTATTTTTTAATCGATCTACTGAAATTTTTGTGGGTATAGATGTGTATATAAAATACACACATGTATGTATATAAGTTACACATAGACATGTTCCTGTGTTTCTTTAAAGACAATCTTGTACTTTTTACATTTTTTTCTGCCCTTTATTACATGGAAAAAATCCATCTTCTAAATTAATCTACTGCTACCTTAAAGTTTAATATCTCCTTTCACTTTTCACAGGAATGGCCATGCTTATCTTTCATTTTCAAATTTATTACTGAAACTTCAATTAAAAAATGCAAATTGATTGAATAGCAGTGGTACCTATCTCACATCTACAATTATGTCCCGGTTTGGGCTAGAACAGAACTAATTCTGTTCAGTGATTTTACTTTTTAGTTAAAACTCGTCTGAGAAACTGCACTTTCTGAAACTAACAGCATGTTTTCATAGACACTGCCAGCTTCTAGCAGTGATAAGGCCTAATGTTTAGATTTACTAGCAGGGATTGATATGCAAAGCAAGGTCACTGTTAAATCTTGTGTCTCATGTTGGGGAGTGCAGGGTAAAGGCTGCACCTTCAGGGAGAAGCAGACTGGTCAGGTGACCCTAAACTGACCAACTAAAATATTCCATCCCATATACATCATATTCAATATATAAACTAGGGGTCAGTTCCCCATTCAGACGATTATTCTGATGATTGTTCTCCCTTGCGAGATTATTCTTTTTGGCTCCTTTTCTCCTGCGCTTTGGTGATCCCTAAGTTCCTGCATCCAGTACCAGGATCCCGTCCCTGAGCCTGACTCATCTGCTGCTGAAGCCTACTGCTGCAGTATCAGTGGTGACATAGCTACCGTCAAAGGGGGTTTGGGTTTGGTATTGGGTTTTGTACATATTTGTATATGTATATATTTGTATATATTTCATTTATCATTATTATTATTATTACAGTAGTTTTATTTTTATTTTCCAATCCACAAGTCTCTGTCTCCTTCTTATCCCCTTTCCCTTCCTGTGGGGGCAGAAGAAGGGGTAACAGGGAGTGTCTGTCATTGGGTTGATGGTCGGCCCAGCCTCGACAAATCACAAAACATTCAGTTTGGGTTTTTTTCCCACTTGAACTAAACATTATCTCATGTGTATAGAGAATAATTATTTTAGATGCTTTTGTTGGAACTGCAGGTTCTGATTTATGAAAGAACAGAAAGCTTAAGATACAATTCCCAGTACATGGAAAAAACTTGGGATGTTTCTTTTTCTCTTCAAATGTGAATATTTTCTCTCCAGAAAATGTCTTCCCAAACTTGCCCTCAATTTTACTTTTCAATATGAAGACCAGAATAATGGTGGAAGCATAGAGTGAGGTCAAGGTACTCTCAGTGAAGTGGATAATTGCTAAGTGGAAATGAAGTAGAGTGCATTGACCTTTTGAAACTGGATAATTACGTCTTAGAGCTAACCTACACCATTTTATGACTACCATGAAGGACAGAGCCCTGAAAAAAACAAACACAGAGAAAGGAACTCGTCCTGCTACAGTTCATTAGCCTGAAAGTATTAATGCTTTAGATCAATTTAAGGCAACAGGGGTTCAGGCTCAAAAAGTTTCATTGAAATAAGATTTTTCTCCTTCCCTCAATGAAGAAAAGATGTAGCAGGATGGAGAACAATTAAGCTACCTGTATGTCTTTAACAGGAGTAATGACAGCAAAAACAAAGGATGACAAAGACGATGCAAGAGTCAATATTATTTCAGATGGAAAATGGAAAATTTTCCACACATGCCTCAGGAGGAAGGGAGATTAAGAAAGCAGTAATTTTATTTGGCTTTAGCACAAAGCTTTGTTAGCTTCCTATAAAACTTGGGAAAAGGTAAAAAACGTACTTAGAGAGTTATGATCTTCAGCTTTCTAAAGGAAGCATTTAAAACAGAGATGGACAAAACACAAGCATTACGGTAAAAAGCTATACTTTTGATTTGGTCTAAAAACTTTTTCCCAGTTCAGGTGCCAGAGCACTGGCACAGACTGTCCAGAGAGACTGTGGAGTCTCCTTCTCTGGAGAGATTAAAAACCTGTCTGGACGTGCTGACATGTGAGCTGGTCTAGAGAATCCTGCTGTGGCAGGAGGGTTGGACTAGATGATATTTTGAGGTCCCTTCCAACTCCTAACATTCTGTGATTCTGTGACTGGCAATGATGATGCACACCAAGAAATGCCAATTCAATCAGGAATACTCTCTGTAAGAGGTTTTTCTTTTACAAAACTGGCACTTTTTAACAACAGTACTTTCTGAGAAAGAGTCTCCAAACATTTTAGATAGAACTTGTCCATAGAAAATGCTTCACATTATAGGCAAGACCTTTACCACAGCAGAATTGACTGAAAACAGAAAAGTTTCCTTTATCTGTTTATAATTTGAACCTTACTAAACCACACCAGAACATTAACTTCTAATTCTGTCTGTCTTAATACTAATAAACTACGGGCAAGCTAAACATGGTCTACAGACTTGTGACCAAGAGAGAAACAATTCCTGTTTAAACTAATAAAATAATTCTCTAGCAGCCTTACTCAAATACCTTTAAAAACTTCTGTTTCAGCTTGTGCAGATACAAAAAATATGAAAATTTTAAATCAATATGTTCTTTTTTGTGATTTAAATGACTTCAGGGGGCTTTTGGGGGTTTTCAACAAGGATGAATGAATACATATTTTCAAGAGTCTTGAAATCCTCACTATATTGTGTATGGAGGTAATTTTCATCCATCTATGCTACAAATTATTCTACAAACTTAAAGCAAGAGACAAACTGAACTGAAAGTTTAACAAGCCAAGGTTAATTATGAATTAAGGATCAAGTCATCCTCCTAGAAGTGAAAACTTATTGAAATAACTATGAAGCTTTATAAGGAAATCAGTGAATTTGACTCTTACAGATCTTTCCCCTGCAGTTACTTAGAAAACTTAGCACAAGAAAGCTATTTGTTTCTGCAGCAATTGTTCCTTTTCTGTAACTCAGACAGGAATACTACCTTTCAAAAATAGTCACATCAAATAACATTTTCAAAGCCAGAGACAAGATCTCAGCAGCTGTGCAGTTTTACCAACCATGTTTCAAGTTATTGCTCGTTAACAAAAAATGCAAGGACAGAGGATCTGCCATTTCACAATGGCAGTTTGTGAGTTGTCATCAACTCTTAAATACTGAATGTGTTGCAGCTGCTAGAAGGAATGCAAAAGTGCAATTTCCTTAAATATATTACCTAGGTAGGTTGGATCAAATGGAGTAAAAAAACAAGCTCTGCCTGAGGAGTCTATCATGAAGTGGAAGGAAGACATTTCTTCATTAAAAGTAAACTGTGAAACATCATTAAAATTCAAAATATAGTTGTAATACTGAGTCTGAAGATTTTTATCAGTGGTCTGAAAGGTGAGGTGTCAAACTGTTAAAGACACGCTCTTAGTACTACTGGGAGAAAATAATAACGTCTGTACTGGAAGATCAGGGAAAACCTGATACAGACAGAAGCATCTTCAAACAGGTATTATATAGGAGCAGGAGATATCAGTTAGTCTGATGAATCTGCTTCTCTTAAATCTCTTCTGGATTTAGGTCAGAAGTGTCTATTGAACTTGGAAGATGACAAGGGTTCCACTCCACTGCATACCTCCCTTTGAGAAAGGTGTAAGGGGAAGACAAACTTCACATAAGCAAGACATCTGTGTCCAAGAGGATAGGAAATACTTTCAAGAATCTTCATTACCTGCCATATACTCTTTATTTTGTTTAGGGGGTTAGGGGTTTTTATTTCTTATATTTGTTTTGAGATTTCTTCTACTAGAAGTCTGTAAGTGCTTGGTGACAATAGCAAAAGCTCCTAAGGTCTGAAAGGAAACCCATCAGCTTCTTTCTTCCAAGCCCATAACTGCTGTGCACAGGTGTGATGTTTGCTGGCAAGCAGAACTGTTATTTACTGTGTGTGACACTAGGCAGTTTTGTAATGATTTGCAGTTTTTCTACTGTATGTGACTGTTTCTAGAATTCTTTTCCTTTTTCATCTAAAAGAAGTAATCAGACTACCAGAATCTATATCACCCCTTCCCCAGCAAAGAGAAGACAAATGTCTACCTTTGTATTTGACAAGTACTTCAATATTTAATATTGGAAAAATAAATTTACTTTGCTTTTTCTCTTATTGTGAGCAAGTCTGCCAAGAACACCATTTAGTCCATCAGAAACTATACTGAAATCATGATAAATGTTACTATGCCTGACAACAACTTGAGACACCAACTCCTGCAACAAATTGAACTTTTAATGAATGCTTATACTCACAACAATGCATGTATCTGAGTGTGTTTCATAACCAAATGTTTCTTCCTTCTGGTACCACTCAAATATTTAAGTCTGCTGCAAGCTGATATCATTGCATTATGCTGACTTTAAAAGAAAACTTGCTGATTTACTGACATTTATTTTCCTTTTCCCCATCTGCACACAGAGAAAATTCTTTTGTGTGTATGATTAATTCACCACAAATGATTTATGCAGGAATATAAGTTGTACACAGATACATAAAAATCTTAGAGACTGAAGCTTTGCAACAATCATGAATAATATATGCAGAGAGGCAGAAATAATTTCAATGAAAGGAAACTGCTTGGAGCAAGGTGGGGAAAATTACCCTTGATCTCACAGATCTTTCTTCCCATGTTGACTCTAGCACTGCTTTTATCAGATTCTTTTAAGGTCAAATTGATATAGACTATATATTACATTAAAATAAACATTAGCATCTTCTTTGAAAAGCTAGGGGTAGCATCCATCTTAAATAACCCTTAACGTAGTTTTAACAGTCCACATTAAAATGTACATAAGGACATGATACTCCAGATGTTTCAGATGTTTCCTGCATTTGTGTCTAAAATGTGTCATCTGCACAGAACATAACGGATCTGATGTTGCCCCACTTAAAAAAATGTATTCACATGAAGAATTATTTAACATCAACCACCTGCTGTTCAGGACAATTCTGCTACGCATTCGAGGAAAAAAGGCTTTCTGGTAATGAGTGTCAGAGAAAAGTAACCATAATACCTGTCCAAACTTCTACTCTCACCAGTTATCTGAAAATCATTTAAAACTTCAGAGTAACCACTTTACTTTTCTAAACCATTGAGATCACTAAATTCCAACACATCATGGACTCATGTTTACCATAAAATTATGAATTGCTATTGTTTTATTTTATTTTAAACAAGAGATATTTACATTTTTTCAGGTGGAAAAAATAACTAACAAATGCTAAAATCTTCTTGCTGTGTGTTAGCCCTCTTCCTGTAACGGCAACTCATAAAAAGACTGAGACTAGAAGAACATCCAACCTCTCAGTGTCTACCAAGTTGTACAGTACTGCTTATTTGTTTCACATTTTCCTACATGAAAAACAAGCTATAGAAAAAAAAAATCTAGGAAACCATTTAGGACTAGAAAGTACTGTTAGAATGAAGATATACAAACATATGCTATAAAAACAGTATCTGACAGCCACAAGATGTAAAGACAATTCTGTGAAGTAGATATTCTTGCAGGTTTGCCAGAAAAGCATGAATGTTTGAACAAATATATAAAAACAATTAAGTATTATCTTTTTCTCATCCATCTTGTGCTATTTTAGCTCTCTTCTCCTACATAATGTCTAGTTTCATATTTACAGAATTACATGATCCTCCTTAAAGCTCCACTGTCTCACACTCTCCCTGATTTAGTATAACATTTAATAAATAAAATTTCTGTATCTCCACTGACCCCCGAAATAGATTTCTCTGTTGACAGAGTAGAACACTACATCTCTCAGGTAAACTATGACCTTGCTGATAATTAGAGTTAGGATTTAAAACTTAAGTAGTTGGTTTCCTTCTGAAGTCTACATCCACCAAAATTAAGACAAAAATATCTGCCATAGTTACACATGCAGGAGGAAAAAGTCTGCACTCGTACTAAAAGGTCTACAACAACAACACCTGCCAGTGCCTGAAACATGGGGGTAACCAGACTGACTGAAAGGTTGTCCTATCAAAATGGAAAATATATCTTCCACAGTTGATACACTGGCAGCATTTAAATAATTACAATTAATTATTAAGAGGCTTGCTACAAACATATTTCATTTTACAGCTAAACCCGATGAGCCTTACAAAACTAAATCCACTAAAAAAAACATCTACAATCTTTTCAAGACAGTAGTCCCATAAAGCTGTGGTCCTTAATTCTACAGCCCTACTTGTAAGAGTCTGAAAGACAGTTATCTTGAAATGTTATTTCTTTTAGCAAAAAATAAATTAAATTTAAAAATTCTACCACAAGGATTCAGGGTCCTTGAAATTCTGATTGCCTCTCTTCAGTCTTTCTCTCATAGCTGGTGATCAATATAGTAATAAAGTATGCAAACCAATGTGGTATCAACAGAAGGCAATTTTCAAATACAACAATGATATACTTTTTTCTGACACAAATAAGATTTGAAGTGCTGTTGCCAATTCATTACTGTACATAAGCAGAAGCTACAAACAAAGAATTTATACAAAGCACCTGTGTACCTATCCCTAAACTAATACAAAAATCAGTTTTCCATATAAAAAGGAGATATCAATCATAAATTAAAACCAAAACCAACAAACAAAACCAAGAACACTAAACAACAAAGGTTCCCATTCCATATTTTTGGTTTGGTTGTTTTTATACACATATATATATGTACACAGACAATCTTATACAAGGCATATTCCTGAAATACCGAAATTAACATTCACACACTACGTAGAAAAACTACACACTTCTCTTGTTCTTTATTTTAGTGATTGTATCCAACAGAAAAGGGATGATAACACATGTTCTGATAGCTACATAACATTAAAGAATTTTTCCAGACAAGAATACTAAAAAATGAAGTCTTCTCACGTAAGAAAACTTTTCTACTCAGATATAAGCCAAATAGTAAACCATTTGTAGGCTGTCTTGGAAACTGAAGGGCTTTCACTCATGTTCTAAAGAGAACAAATACATAAATGCTTTATTCATTTTTATAGCCAGGCAATATATCAAACATGTCCACATGTCCTGATCAACTAAGTTACTAATGCACATGAAAAATGAACCTTGTACTTTATTATCTTTCAGAAGAGAACTCAGCAATCTGCAGTTCAAGATGTAAACCTCATACACTGCCAGTTCACACAAATATCTGTCATTTTTCTTATCAGTGAATCATGTTTCAGCTGAAAGAAGCACAGAAAAAAAACAGATTCCTTGGTCACATATATATAAAAAAGTGGACTTGATAATTTTGGAAGACTCTATAGGTGCTTTCCAGGACTTAAAGGGGTCCTATAGGAAAGATGGAGAGGGACTGTTTATCAGAGAGTGTAGTGATAGGATGAGAGATTTTAAACTGAGTGTAGATTTAAATGAGATATTAGGACATCCATCTGTTGATGTGACTTGTCAAAGGGAGATTTGCTGCTTCCTGTTTCCTGCATCTTAGGATGAATGCCTCCTCAAGAAAAACTAAAATCTAGATTTCTAAATAAGACAAAAGAAAGCTCTGTGAAACCTCTGATTTCTCATCCTCCTACATTTTGACAAATTTGCCATAATGTTTCACTTTTTTAAAGCTGGTTTAATAATAACTTTAATTTACAAATACCCTTTGTATCAAGATACTACGAAACATCCTGAACTTTTCTTCTCCCATAAGATGGACATAAGTGAGATTTATTTACATACAGAACAATTTTAATTAAATAACATATTATATTATTACATATTACAATAATACATTGTCATTCAAGTTATTGTTACTTTAAAACTTATACTGTTGTTTAGAAGAAAATACTCATATATATGCCTATATCTTTTAATGTATAATTAATGTGTGTGTATCTATATATATAATATTTATGCAGACACATCAGTTGACCTTACAGCTACGTCACATTATAGGCAAAAGCAGGTGAGTCAAAAGTAGATGTAATGAAAGGTTTTACTACTTGAAGAAAAAGTAGAGGATACCTTACCAATAGCAATTCCACATGTCCTTCTTTTCATTCTGCCAACAGCATCCTAGAGTGACAGAATGGTTGAGGTTGGAAGGGACCATTGGAAGTCATTTGGTCCAACTCCCTGGGTTCAAGCAGCACTATCCAGAGCAAGCTGTCCAGGACCATGTCCAGATGGTTTTTGAACATCTCCAAGGTGGGAGACTTAGCAACTTCTCTGGGCACCCAGTGTCAGTGCTTAGTCAACTTTGCAGTATAGAACGGTTTCCTATTGTTCAGAGGGAATCTTCCGCATTTCAGTTTGTGAGCATTGCCTCCAGTCCCATCACTGGGCACCACTGTAAAGAGCTTGACTCCATCCTTTCTACATCTTCCCCTTCAGGTATTTACAAACATTCATAAGATAGCCCTGAGCCTTCTCTTCTCGATGCTGAGCAGTCTCAGGTCTCTCAGCCTTTCCTCATATGACATGCACCTATTCCTTCATTATCTTAGTGGCCTTCTCCTGGGCTCTCTTCAGTACATCCATGTCTCTCTTGTGCTGGGAAGCCCAGAACTGGACACAGAACTATAAGTGTGGCCTCATCAGTGATGAATAGACAGGATCACTTCCCTCAATCTCCTAGCAATGCTTCCCCTTAATAATGCTCAAGATACCATTACAATTCTTTGCCCCCAGGGCATACTGCTGACTCATGTTCAAATTTTATTTAATATTCTCTAGCTTTTTTCTTTACTACACCTTCAACACCAGCAACATCACAAGGCTTTCTTTTTTGCTCAATCTGAACCTTATTTTCCAGCTCTGACTAGGATTAAGACCCACCTCTGGCTTATACCACAAAGGNCATATTTTATATACATATATTATATATACTCACAGTATATAATTCTTGGCTGTCCTAACTTTCCTTGGGCCCTCCAATTTCCGCTCCACTCTAACAGCACCTTTAAGCTTTCTATTTTGGTCACTACTGATCCAAACTTCTGGCTCAGGCTGGGACAGAGTACCTCACCTCTAGAACTTCTGCCAATATCACTCACAATCTCACCTGCTTGATATTTCTTATTTTAGATCCTGTTCAGATGTATTGCCCTCCTACTTCTACAGCTTTGCTGTATTTTGAAAGTAATTCCTGTTGCGTAAAATGTACCAACAAACTACATCAAAGGTCATATTGACCTTGTTTGGCTGCACCAAAAAGTTGCCACACTAGCTTAATTCAGTAATTTGACTGCAAATTTACTACATGACTTCAGAAAGTCTCCTTTAGCTATAGTCTCTTAGAAGAAAAATTAGAGATTATCTTACAATAATTCCTCATCTCCTCTAATATCCAATATCAACTTTCCACTTGGGGTCCATTCTAACTTCATACAAGCCACTTCTACAGGTTTTCAAGTTCCTTGAAACTGTTCATATGTCAAACACTTTTCATTCCTCCTTGTACAAATCTGAAGAAAGTGACCCTCAGACTAATTCCTGACTCCAAAGTTGAAGTCTTAGTTCCAACAGAATTCAGTAACTATATATGATGAAAAAAGACTAAACTGCAAGGTTCAAGCAAGCAATTAATTTGAACTTCACTCACAGATCTAATATGCCACTATTGCAGTTTTTCATGGATACAATGTAAGAATTCACTATTACAACTTAAAAGCAGGAATAGACTATAACAAACTAAAAAGCCTGCCAAATAGAATACATGTGTTAGTTAATCACCTCTGGTTATAAATTCATAGGATGCTTACGCCTCCAGGCAAGGGCTCTCAATGTCAGAAAATTGACCTTGGCTGGTGTCTTGATCAAGGGGAAGAGTCTCCATACAGGCAAGAGGAAGTGTTGGAGAGACAACTCCCCATTCCTAACCCAAATATTAGGGGGTTTATCCCATGATTTCCGTGACTGTGGGCAAGACTATGCCTGAGTGGTTTGTACTGTCTGGACACACAAGGCTGTCAGCTGAAGCTGACACTAAAATCCTCCAGTTTCTCTTTATCTTAATTTCTCAGGCACCTGAATAGTGGTTTGGATTGAGACCTATAGTATATTACTTGTTGAGAGCTTTCAAGGCTCAGTCCAGGTTTTGTTTCTTTGAATGATGCAGGACTGCCCTATTTGGTCTATGGCTTATGGACAACTTGGGGCTGAGCTACCTACACAGCTCTGTGTGAGTCAACTTTGCATAGATAGGGCCTCAAGGCAATTCAAGGCTGGGTGGGTTTTTACAGCCCCCCATGAGGGGGGGATTATTCTTGGATATTTCTGTATAGTTTTGCAGGTTATATTTTGAGTATGACAAAAAAACCCAGATTCAAATGCTTCCCATATTTAGAAACAGAGACTGAATCTAAATTCCTTTGGATGTATTGGGCATCTTCTTGTAACATCCTTTTTCATAGAATCATAAAATTGTACAGGTTGGAAAAGACCTGTTAGATTATTGAATCCAAATGGTAGACCTAGCCCTGCCAAATCTGAGTCCAAGCCATGTCTCTAAGGAGCATATTTATACATTTTTTAAATACTTCCAGAGATGGTGACTCAACTACTTCCCTGGGCAGCAAAGTTCTTCAAACTATGAAATTATTACTGCAAACTCGCAAATTATATTTTTTGTGACGTTTAGCAAAATACTGGTGACTACATAAGCATGAACTTACATTAAAAAGGCATGTACAACATGTCCATTTGCTGTATTTCTATATGTAAGTGATATTTAAGATGGGATTAATATGACTTAATTCTCAAACAACATTTCCTTTTTTGCCTTACAGCTGAACATAAGAACTATAGATCCAACCAATCTAAATGTACATTATACAGTGGTTTAGGTGAATTTAACATCTTCTCTAATCTCAGTCAAGGAAAGAATTCACATTTCAACTAATCCCTTGAGGAATACTGCTTGAAAGTTTTAAGAGACATATATCAACTAAAATTCAAATCTTGACAAGCCATCACTCATCTGGAGAGTGAGAACTTCAATGTGCTAACAAGTGCAGAGTTGCTTTTGCTACTATGCATGGAGAGGCTGAATTTTTACTCCAGTAAAAATTTCTATATTAAATAACAATCAACTGCTCTAGAAATTAGAAGTAAATCATTTTCTAATATGAAATTAATTTCTTGAAAAAAAATTCACACCTTAATCTTCAGGAAAAAATAAAGGGAAAACTGGAGCTCTTGACATTCACTTCAAAAGGGTTTTGTTTTCTTTACAAACAGTAGCATGTCTCTTACAGTTGATTGGATTATGACAGAACACAGCAGGGGTGACAGTGGTAATAGATTAAACAAACTGTGTTAAAAAACCTAAGTGAATGGAAAAGATTGTTTTAGGCATAGGGATTAAAGCAATTATTTCTCCTAATTTAATTTGAAATCTCAAAGGGCAAACAGTTTAGAGCATTCTTAACCAAAAAGATCTGAAGCAAACCATGAGCTTTCATCCCTTATTTTGCCTCAGTGACATTTTAGCTTTGGGGGGGGGGGGGAGGATGGAGGAGGGAAGACTGCTCACTAGTTCCCCAGTGTGCCTAAAGGTTCAATACTAGATATTTTGGGTTATATTTCAAAAAAAGGTGCAATACATCTCTGCTGAGAACCTTTTTTGTTGCTTTTATATGACATTTGAAACCTTGTGTTAAACTCTACTTTTCATCTAAGTATTGCTGCAATACTGAAGTTGCCCACTTCAAGACCTTTTATGATCAGGATTCAGGAGACAAGTGAAGACATTTTTGGAATCAGGCAAAGAGTATAGGACAGAATAGATGGTTTTACTCCCTGTATCTAAACTTCCTGCAAGATTATCAGAGTATCACTATTTTGAATTCATACACTACTAAGTGAATGAAAACAGCATCTATAGGGAAGCAGCTCTGAAGCATCTTCACACTGTAATTTCAGAATAAAGATTTCTGGAAAAATAGAAACCAATGCAGAATCTTTAACAAGAAATAGCTGTTAAAAACCTAAATCTCCATAAAGGCTGTTCCACTTTAAACAGCTTTTAAATATCTACAGTGTGAGTAGAAGTCTTGATTCCTCCAGAAGCCTCACACACCTCAGTGTAGTTTCCTCCACTGAGGAAACAATGGGTAGGGAATTGTTTGGTTTGAAATTGTAGGTAAACACTGGACAACTTTTTATCTTTCAAATAAAACTTTTGTAATGCCATTGTTTTCAATTACATGCATATATTTATTTTGACTTTTTTTATGAACCATGATCTATTTCTTAAACAGGAATATCCATGACATTTGTCACAGAAGTTTTCAGAAAAATATTAGGGGCCAAAAACTATTCACAACACATAGGCAACAAATATTTTACAGTCTGCTTATTTCATAGGCGTGATGCTGGCTGTGTGCCTGTATTTTATAAAAACACATCACACAGAAGTTCTTGGTTTGGAACAAATCATCTTTCTGCAATTGTAAAGATGAAAAAAGCCATGAAAGCCCTTGTGTTCATTGACTACAAACAGAAGCACTCTTTTCTTTAGCTGGCCATCAGGTATTGTAAGCTAAGCATAGTAATTCATAAGTCTCACTGTATTCAAAGACAGCCAAATTATTCAGGCTACTCTCTATTGTTACCTTGAGATCCCAACTCACTTTAAAAGAAACAGCTTTCACCAGCCAGGCACAGCATATGCTGCTGGAGAGGACTTAATTATTACAGGAGCGTAGTGCTTCCATTGGTCTTGAAAGAAAAAGACAAAAGCCACTACTTTTCTGACTTCTTATCTGGTTGCAAAAGTATTACCTTTGTTTTCAGGCTTCTAGTGAGCAAAAATAAAACAACAATAAATCCTCATTAATGGGGAAAAGAAGTGGCAGACAAGGAAGAAATACAGTCTAAGGAAGTATACCTTGTAAGGTGCACAGGACACTGACTGAGGTATCTCCAAGTGCAGCAAATGCCATTTCATAGGTGTAAGGAAACTATCTTAAGGCAAGCAGCATGTCAGGGAACATTTGGGTACACACAAATGTTAGCTATGCTGAAACTGAGTTCCAAGAAATATTAACTCAAAGCACTTGCTCTGCCTGGTATCAGGAGCATAGAAACCTTTGCTGTCACTTCACTAATTGGTCCATCAGAAACTGTGTGACCTAATTACCCCAAATGCTCTCCTTTGCACTTTGCTGGTTTACCATTATCTTGGATCTTGTCACAGAGTAAGTTAGCCAAACCTTAAAGCTAGCAGCTTAAATATTCATAAAAGAGTAGATAAAGCTAGCTATTTAAACACTAATAAATAAAGTGTACAAAGCCTATAGATCATGGTACATGGACTTCAATAACCATATTACAACATGCTAAATATCTAACTACAGAATTGTCTGAAACCAACCTAAGGTGATATGATACCGCTTTAAGATTACCACTTAGTAACCACTTAGTAATGAAACAATAAATCAAAGCAATAAAATGAAGATCCTAGACCTTAATATTACTATTGGTCCAAACTTTAATGTGAGATGTTGGGAACTTAGACTATAAGGGTGTAATTGCCCAGCAACTTCTTCATTCAGGGTCCCTCTTCAGAGGCACCCAACTCAAGCTGTAGCGCTATTAATAAAAAGTATTTTCATAAAGGGATCTATTTTTGGCTTATACGGAAACTTAGAGTCAAACCCTGTTATGGTGGCTGGCATGTGTAATTTTGTTAACAACCTCTAATGCACAGCATGGCTTCAGATAAAAAAAAATAAAACTGAAAATTCCTCTAAAAGGGATTAGCAACCCCAGCCGAAGAGGCTGAGCTCTACTGGGCTTCACCTAGAAGGCACGGTGTTTCAGAGTCCTTTTTTTCCATCCAACATCTTCTAGAAGACCTCTGCAAAAGGAGAAAATGCTGTCATTCAGACTGCAGGAGGACACCAGGTAAAATGACTTGGGGATGGCAACGGTACTTAGAGCCCTGCCAGTACTTGAGAAAACTCATTCAAATGGGAGGTGGTCTGCAAAGCAGTCGTGACTATGGCACTCTCTCAGAAGCCCTAAGCAAAGGCCAGCGACAAGCTCCGTATTCCCCCACGGAGATCTTCCCAGCATCCATCCAAACGGCAAGCTCTTCGCTTGACACCGAGAAAAAAACAACAAAAACCAGACCAAAAAAAAAAAACCACAAACAAACAAAAAAACACACCAAACAAACCTCCTTCTCTCCCACTGGCTTCAGCATCTGTCTGAAGCAGTAGAAATGGCCTAACACCCAGATATCAGCAGCTCGAGTCCGAGCTGCTCTGGCCTAGGGACACAAGACTGAGGGGTAAGCAAACGGAATAGGTACTGCAGGGGTCCCTCGGTGCCTGCACCTTCCTGTGCCGTTATCTTTCACCTCACAGTTGCTGGCCATGGTGCCTGACGGAAAGCCTACTTAGCTGCGAGCCATCACCTCTCCTTGCACGGGAGCACGGAGCAGCACCAGCAGAAAGCCACCACGACCACCAGGGCAAAGAAGCCAGAGGAACCAGCGAAGCGGACCGACAGCTCCCTCACTTGGTCAACCAACAGCTAAAGATGCGGCCAGAGCACGCGTGGGATCCCTCGCCGCAGGAAAGACTGCCGCGACGGAGCTCTCTTCCAACGAAAGACTAAGGCAGACCTCGGATCTCACCGACGCTCAAGCCAGCGGCAGAGCAGCGCCGCCAAGCGAGATCCGGACAGCCCCCAGCTGCTCCCCCTTCCTCGCAGCCGGCGTCTGGCTCGGGGAGAGGCGGGAGCCACCCGTGCGTCCGCCCCTGCCCTTGGCCTCACCGCCGCGCCCTGCCCGAAGAGGGACGGCTGCCAACTGCCCGGAACACCACCTCCCATCCGCCCCGCCCGTGCCCCTCTCGAGGCACAAGCCGGACAACGGACCACTCTTCTGGCCGCCGGCGCCGTCCTTCCCCATGGCGCGCTCCCTTCACCGGCACAACAGAGCTTACTTTTCAGCTGACTGACTCTTCAGTAGGAAACAGCCACATGTGATGGACTGCTTTTTTGGAAAGGTAATGTTCTGGTACAAGGACCGTGACAGGAATCTTAAAAAAAAAAAACAAAAAAACAAAACAACCACAAAATAAAACCTCATTTTCCAAAAGGCTGGGCAGATCTGTGGGGCTTTTTCTAGTGAAGTTGAGGTTGCTGTGCCCAGCAAGAGAACAGGAGGGCGGAAGCCTTTAGTTTAACAGTGAGTACAGTCCAACCGATAGCCCTACACTACTCTTACCCCTAAATCATCCTCTGAAGAAACACATCTATCCTCTTCTTAAAAACCTCCAGGGATGGTGACTCCACCACCTCCCTGGGCAGCCTATTCCAATACCTAACGACTCTTTCAGTAAAGAAATTCTTCCTAATATCTAATCTAAACCTACCCTGGCTCAGCGAGGGTCCTTTCCAACCGTAATGATTCTGCGATTCTGTGATACAGGTACCTGGACAGTAATATCCATGAACCAGGGTCCAGCAGCAAATGACTAGTTTTTTAAGTAAACCACAACAGCCAAAGGATTTGGCTAACAGCTACAAAAGAGGCCTGTGAAGGAAAGTTGGTGGATGTGTATGATCCAAAGGTGAACTTCAGCCCAATGAGGTTGTGAGTAGGTGCATTACTGGGACATTTCTGTATTCATATCTAAGTGAGTGCCAGTGTCCCAAGCCAGTGTGCTTATTTACTAGTTCAAACTGCCAACAATTGAAAAAGTGCTGATAGAATCTCCCTGTCTCCCAGCATAGTTAGAGAAGCTAGTAATTAAAAAGATGAAAACAATGGTTACCAATGGTTACTATTTTTTCTAATGCAAGTACTTGAAAGATAGGACTTCAGACATGAGGTAGTAATCTTGCTGGTGCAGCAGGAAGAAAGGAAATAGGGCACGAGAGAAAAGCTTTTCCCAATGAGCACAATCAGTCATTGGAATAATCTCCACAGAGAATCAGTGGATTCCCCAACCATGGGGGAGTTTCAAGATTCAGCTGGACAGAGTGCTGGGCCATCTTGTCTAGACCATGATTTTACCAAGAAAGGTTGGACCAGATGATCCTTGTGGTCCATTCCAACCTGGTATTCTATGATTCTGTGATATATACCAGACTCAGATAGGGAGCAATTTGCTTCCATCTGGCAGGGACTTCACTACATACATTTAGTCCCTTAGTGAATGTTTTAAAACAGTCTGACCATTCTGTGTTGTCTGAAGAACTAGAAATATTAAGAATACCACAGGAGGTCACTGTTGTGCAATATATATGTTTATCTGGCAGAGTGATGAGCACAATCATTCTACTTTTGAAAAGGTGCTGTTAGCAGCTTACAAAGGACTGTCAGTGACCCAGAGAAGAAACATAAATTCACATTACAAATGCCTATTCTTAAACACATGCTTGCTGGTAAACAAATAGCTTTAAGTGTAGCTTGTAAGACCCCTGTACAAAGGTGATTACTGTATATCTATGATCATGAAACTGTAGATGGCTTAACTAAAGAGAATAAAGTTACTGAAATTGTGGAGCATGTAGGAATGTCTACTGAATACATGGAGTCTCCTTGCTCTTCTATGCAGGATGCCCCTGAATTAAACCCCTGTCATCCAGACAGTGTCTCAGAACACTCACAAAATATAGGGTAAGTGGAAAAGAATGGCTGCTGCTCTATTTGTAGCTAAAGAACTTGTAGCAACTGAGCAAACCAAAGGAGCTGTATGGTGTAGTATTAGCTCTCGGAAATGGTGCACAAGCCATATACACTGATTCTTATGCTGTATAGGCTAATGCTACAAAATGGCTAGGGAATTGGGCAAATTCCCCATATATCTCAATATACAAGGAAGCAAATATTGGGAGCAAATATAAGATACTGCCAACTGTCATCCTTTTGTTACAGGGCATGTAGAGGCACACGAGAAAATGGTGATATTTAACTAGCCACTCAGTACTCAAGGCCTTTCTTTTGCCTTGAGAACTGAATGGTTGCATGAATGATTTGGACATGTTAAGAGCATATGACTTGCATCAGCATGCCAGAAAGCAAGGTTGACCAATTACTAAAAAACAAGCAGATCATGTAGTGACAACCAGTGGATTTGATAATGACATTAAGGATTCTCTTATCCAAACTCAAGAACAAGAAAACCTTAGAGAAGGAGAAATCCTTTAGGGTGCTGGGCAGGTAGACTATATCAGGCTCATGACATATACCTCCAAAAGGTAGAAATTTATAATGACTGCTGTTGAAGCAGGTCACAGGATTTGCTAAAATGTTTGCAGTTTTTACCTCTGAAGTGGTTGAATTTTATGTTTGGATTTGATGGGACAACATTGGCATAGGTATATTCGAATTGCTCACAATAGATAATACTTGTGTATGAACAACTGTGCAAGTCCCATTGGAAAACCTGCACAGTTAGGGATCTTTCCAGGGGATTGGAAACAGTTAGATTTGGCACAGGCTCATTGCATTCTAACAACTCAGAAATCAACAGTAATAAGGTGTCCAAGCTAGGATCATTAAGCAAACCAACTATAATTGGACAGACCAGGGGTGTAATAAATGGAAAGGATGCAACTACCAATACCTTGACTATTAGCCTAAATGCTTGGGTAAAAACCTCAATAAGATTTTCAAGGAAACACATGCTGGTGTTCACAAATTTGTTTCTCATACCAACAGTGCCATTGCTTGTGCAACCCTTTGTCTGGGTGTTCACTTGACTCCCACACAGGTTTTGGCTTTACCATGCAGCTCATGCTGAAACCTGATGTATGGTGGAAGCAGCGCCATTAGGCTAAAGTGAAAGCAACATGTACACTGTATGAGAGGATGAATTTGTGAGTTAGTGCCTTTGTGACTTAATGAACTTGTGAATTAATAAAGATATGAATTAGGGAATTATCATTTTAGACTAATCTGCTGAAATGGAGTTGAATCCTTTTTTGAAGTAATGAATTGAGCCCTAATGAGATAATGAAATAAAGATAGGTACACAGAGTACATTGTACTTGTATCATCCAGAATCTGGTACAGGACATTGCTGGCACACCACTCATTTGGCAATGGGTAAGTTTTCATTCAGTTGATTTCTGTATCCTAAACATCTCTTACCTGTGTAAGTCCTGATGTAGGACAGAAGTATTTCTAGGGAGCTAACAATTGTAATAGCCTTATGAAAACAGTCATTTTATGTTGACAATAAAAGAAATGTTATTTCTTGTTTTCAAGCTCTGATAACAAGCTGTAGCTTGCTTTCTCCTCTGTATGTGAGATGTCAGGGTGAACCAACAGCAGCACACTACCATAATCACCACTGAAACAAAGACTCAAGGACTGATCAGAGCAAACATGTCTCCTTTGACTTTTGGAAAGTAATTATGAAGTTGCATCTCTGGCCCCAGAAGACTGATTTTTTTTTTTTTAGAAAACAAGTCAAGATAGTGGTGGTGAAAAATTTTGGGAACTCATCAATATACATTAGTATTTACAGAGCCATGGCAAGGGTCTCTCTAGTTTTCAAGGTGTTCCTGTTGCTTATGGGACTTCTGTGGGAGGTGTATATATATATATATATATATATATATATATACACACTGTTTAGAAAGTTGCCAGCTGACACTATGGGGACAGACACATTCTTTTAATGATTCTTGGCAGAATGATTACAATACTATATTGTAGCTAGAGCTACAGCTTTATTTTTGAAACAGAGTTTTATGATCAGAGCAGCGCAGTATTTTAATAAGCAGAATCAGTGTAGCACAATTTTGTGAGTAGCACAGCACAGAATTTTATAGTACTGCTTAGTTTATGGTTCCTAATCACCTGGACCCTTTGCAGTTTGGATCAGTTCTTAGTACTTGGCTTGCTGTATCTATATAACAATCATAATCTTGACTGGAAATTGGTAAAAGAACAGAAATCACCTCACTCAACCCTTGGAGGAAGAAGATGATGGTAGAGACATCCCTGATCACTGAGGGATCACAGGTTCCATTTTCCAGCAGCAGTTCCAGTCCAAGTCCCACTTAGGACCTCTAACAGTGCTCTGTATGTGCTGCTATACTTCCCTGTTCTGTGACTGGGTTATCACCAGCTGCCTGGCCAGGTGCCTGCGACCTTCAAGGCCATTAAAGAAGGAAGTAGTCAGTCTGATGTCCAGGAACGTTAGGGCCAATAAGGATGGAAGAAAAAAATCTGCCTGCTGCATAAGACATTCTGGGCCTCATAAGAAGGGAAAAGAGGAGTGATACATGACCATCTTGGTCACAAAGAATGGCCAATTGCTCTGCCTGTAAAATGGCCATAGTTATGCCAACCATACTGCTAGGAGTCAGGAACATGGGGTATTGGCCACAAAAGTTTATATCATTTTTGTAAAGAGGTTTGGAAATAATTAAACTGCACATCATAAACACCTCTCACATAGCAAGAAACATGATCAAATACATTTTTCAGATCATCCTGGACAAGCTGGAAATGCTAACAGTGCAGAAGGACTGTGACTGGTCTTTATTCAAAGAAAAAGCCTTAATAGAAATAAACACATCAACTTCCCAGAGGCAAGATCCACCCCAACCCCTCGAGAGAAAAGCGAAGACCATCACAGGACAGCAGTCTGGTCAGGAAAAGAAGAAAAAAAAGGACAACAAGCTGTGCCAATCAGTGCAAAGGAAATGGGAAACCCAGAAAGGTGACCTGTTCCATTCCTCATCATAGGTACTATTTTCCCCATAATGCAAACCATGAGCTACAATCAAGGAGTAGGAAAAGTGGGGGGAAAAGGGGTGATTCTCACACTGGTGGCAACCATTTTCCATGGGAACCCCCCATAACAAGAGTATTGGGTTTTGCAGGTGCAAGGCCATGGCCACAGCAGCATGACAGCACTGGCATGAGGAAAACAAGGCAAAACACTGCCCAGGGAGCTGTGTGAAGGGTTACACCAATCTGAATGCCAAGAAGGCTACAGACTTGCAAGTAGAACACCATAGCAGTACAAATCGTTTGGGCATCCAAGGTGCTGTGCATCAGGTCCATCTCAGTGAGAGATGCTGTAGGTCTATGACTCTCATTTCAAACAGCTGGACTGATTCATAAGTCCAGAACTGATTTATAAGCCAGAGGTACAGCTCTTTCTCTTACCACTCAGTCACCAGGTTGTTTCTCAGCTACAGCTCTCATGTTGTCCACACATTTCTTCACAAGTTGTTTTTTTTCTCCAAAGACACATCTGGGCAACAGGAAGCTCATGCTGAATGGTGTTGGATTAGGCAATGCTCAGCTCTGATGGCCCAGAGTGGGAGGACTGAATTGTTGGAACCCCTCCACAGTGACCCATTCATTCAAGAAAACTTTACTGAATAGAGTGAATGTTGAAATAAAGCTGATGCACAGCAGACACAGCTTTTGTTGGGTGAGCTCCCTGGCAGCAGGTGGTTATAAGAATGTTATACACCTACAGTCTGGTGTCTGTGAAGAAATTGCAGGTGGTACCTGGAACACAATTATGCTTATTGGTATTCAGCTTGTGCCTCAGTTACACTTTTTGTGATCTGAGATTAAATATTTTCTGTTTTAATTCTTCCTTTTAAATAAAGGTGCTCAATCACTCCTTTTTTCATCTGCTGCAGATTTTAACTAGTACAAAATGTAATCGTCTGGAAGAGGTCTACTGTACTTTTGCTTGAGTGAGATTCAGACAGAAAAATCTCATCAGGCATAGCAAAATGATCAGGTATAAGGCTGTGCTTTTTTTGCACACCAGGAAATACTCAATTTTCTGTCAAATTTTAAAATTTGGTCCTTCTGCTCAATACACAAAGAAAAGCTTCTGTATATTAATATTGTCCTCTTTTTTTCTGTCTGAGCAAGTTAGTTTAATTAAAATTATGTTGCCTTCTCTTAGTTCTCAAGAACTTTTCAGACCTTTGAATAACACCCAGCTATCAAATACCCCAGGAACTATGTTTAAGTTACATCTACAAAACAAATACAGTCTTTATTTGCTAGTTCTAAAAGTGTGGGGAAAATGAACACAAATCTAAAATTTCTTGAGATTATTTCACAGAAGGGTAGTAACTTGGAAGACTATAAGGCTTGTTTGAAGCTTCTGTTGCCCACTTTTTTTGGTTGAAATTGAGTCTGCCCATACTGGAAGATCTGAACCACAGGATTCTCTCCAGGAAACACCTTTGTAAAAGTTTTAATGATAACTGTTCTCAGAGTTATGGAATATGTGTAATGAATCCTCAGTGCTACATACTGGCTTCCTCTTCTCCCACTGAGTCATAATTTTCAGTAAGAGTAAGCATAGGCAAAATGAAATTTTATGAACCCCTTTTGCCTTTCTCTGATGATTAGCCTCCTGAATATCAGAATTAATTAAAAGGCTGCTAGCAGGAATTGAATTTGGCATTCAGAAAATAGCATCTATAATCAACTTCAATAATCACAATATCAACTTCAGTGGTAATTGCAATAATAAGAACATACAGGAAAGGCCCTCAGTGCCAGATACAATATCGAGATAAATCTCAGGTGTTTGTGTGCTCTCAGGCAAACAAGAAGTTTTACCAAAAAAAAATTGCAGGGAAAACAACACAGTGTAAAACATCAACCTGCTTCTAAAATGGCATCATGTAAGAGTTGGTATAAAAACTGGAGGAAAAACTAATGCCAGTAAATTATCTGTGGTGACTCACAATTGCAAAGGTTTTAGAAATTGTTCAGATCTTACTTTTTTTCATCATGTTCAAACAATCCTTTCAATAACATGGTTGCACAAACTCCAAAAGAGGAAAATGCATTATTTACCTTTCCCATGTAATCCTATAGCCTTGACTTAGACAGGCTGGAGAGTTGGGCAGGGAGAAATTGAATGAAATTCAACAAGGCCAAGTGTTGAGTTTTGCACCTGGGAAAGACCAACCCCATGTATGAGTATAGGTTGGGGACTGAGCTGTTGGAGAGCAGTGAAGGGGAAAGGAATCTGGGGGTCGTGATGTTCACGCAGGCCCATTTCTTGAGCTTGTCCAGGTCCCTCTGGATGGCATTCCAACTCTCAAGCATGTCAGCTTCACCACTCAGCTTAAGGTTATCTGTAAACTTGCTGAGGGTATGTTCAATCCCATTGTCAATGTCATTGATGAGAATATTAAACAGCACTGGTCCAAGTACAGACCCCTGAGGGACACCAGTTGTCACTGATCTCCATCTGAACATTGAGCCACTGTTGCCATTTTTATGTTTGTCCTGGTTTGGGTTAGAACAGAACTAATTCTGCTCAGTGATTTTACTTTTTAGCTGAAGCTCCTCTAAGAAACTGCACTTTCTGAACTAGCAGCATGTTTTCACAGACACTGCCAGCTTCTAGCAGTGATAAGGCCTAATGTTTAGATTTGCTGCCAGGGATTGGTGTGCAGAGCAAGGTCACTGTTAAATCTTGTGTCTCCTGTTGGGGGGTGCAGGGTAAAGGCTGCACCTTCAGGGAGGAGCAGACAGGACAGATGACCCCAAACTGACCAACTAAAATATTCCATCCCATATACGTCATATTCAATATATAAGCTGGGGGTTAGTTCCCCCTTGCTAGATTTTTTCTTTGATCCTTCTTTGATCTTTCTTTGATTTTTCTTTGATTTTTTCCTTGTTGGATCTTTCTTTGTTAGATCTTTCCTTGTTAGATTTTTCCCTTGCTGGATTTTTCCTTGCCAGATTTCTCTTGGGGGATTCTGATTCCTGATTCCCTTGTGAGATTTCCCTTTCCTGATTCCCGGATTGCTGGAGTGTTTTCCTGTGCTTCGGTGATCCCTAAGTTCCTGCATCCAGTACCAGGATCCAGCCCCTGAGCCGGACTCATCTGCTGCTGAGGCCTACTGCCACAGTATCAGTGGTGACGTAGTTACCATCAAGGGGGGTTTGGGTTCGGTATTGGGTTCTGTACATATTTGTATATCTTTCATTTAATATTATTGTTATTGTTAAAGTAGGTTTAGTTTTATTTTCCAATCCACAAGTCTCTCTGTCTCTCTCTTATCCCCTTTCCCTTCCTGTGAGGGATGGCGAGGGGGGCAAGGGGGAAGCATCTGTCATTGGGTTGGTGGTCAGCCCAGCCTCGACCCTTGACAATGTTCCTGATGAATATTCTTTTCTCCTATAACAGTTAAACCTGGGGAATTTGATATAGAAAAATTGTATGAAATTTCCTGAAAGCAAATTTTTATTGCACTAGAAGAATATTGCTACAGTACATGTGGCTTTTCTGTGATTCAGAAGCTCAAGTGAGTCATCCATGATTTCAAAGGCAATCCCAAGGGCTCAGTCAAGGACATATTTTGGCACCACTTAGCACTGTTCTGTCCTTTGAGTCCTAGATGAGACAAAAGGAGTAAAAAGAAACACAGCAGATGAGTACCCTTGGAATGAATAAAATAGCATGCATTTATGTCTTTTCTTTAATATCTTGAATTTTAATGATAAAACTGAAATGAGATTCCCTTTACATTTGTAATTATAAAGGAGAGCAGATGGTAAAGGCTCAGCTTAAAGCCTTAATTGAAATAGCTCACATATCTAAGCTTCTGCTTGAATAAAGTACATCAGGAAAATATAAGACATAGTGAGTGCCCTATTCTAGTGAATTAATCAGAGATACTTAATATCATGTCAGTGAAATTTCTTCCTTTTGAGTTCATGAAACAAGCACTAGACTACATGTTCTAAATGCGTTTCTGGAAGTGAAAATAAGTCTGTATTCACTAGGAGGATTTGTATACCTAAGAGCCTTAGTAAGCATTCAGATAAAATAAATGGATGTTCAAAAAACAAGACTTCCTCACTCTCTGTATATGTTGTTGGCAGGCACACATACGATCATGTTTGTGTGGGCAGTGCAGAACTGAAGAAATGACAAGACACCTTTGGGATTCATTTTATTGATTCATACAGGTGATTCAACACAAGAGATTTGGTTCAGAAAGAGTGCCTAAGCTGCCTATCTTGTAAAAAACAGTCTAAGGGTGGTAACTGTCAGTCTGCTATACTCAGCTGTGGGAAGAACTCAGCTTGATTACAAACAACCCAGTTTGAGATTTTTTTTTGCTTGATTTGGGATAGAGCTCTGTAAGTTCTCGGCAGAACATCATAGCCAACTAGATATTTTGTAATGAAATGTGAAGTCGTTCACTGGAGCAAGGCCTAGAAGCCAGTTGCCCATATATCCTTTGAACTGATCACTGGACTAGTCATATATACAAATTTTTCTTCTCATTTCTTTCTCTGAGCCAGTACATTTTTAATGGAGCTGTGAAAAAATGAAAGGCAATCAAAGAGAGGAATAATAAGTGTCTATTTTTAGTATTTGGCTGAATTTATTTAGTCTGATAGTATCTGTTTTTCTTTAAGACCTCAGCAGATGAAACTAAACAATAGCAGTAAGATGGTTTATAGCCTTTCTTTGCACCCAGGCACTTTCGTTTGATGTTTGTTTTAAACATGTTTGGTCCAGCCTAGCCCCAGCTCTCACATTTTGTGCTTCCTCAATCCTTTAACTTACCAAAATACACTGATTTAAATTTAAGCAGCAAGTATCCAATACTTCCAAAAACTAAGCCACATCTTATTCACCTTCTCATGTGCCTAAGAAGATAGTATGGAATATTAAGTATAGCTGAAAATGCAAAATTCAGCATAAGCACTGTATCAGTAAAGTAGTGTAAGAAATTATCTTAGAATACATTTGACACTTCTTTCTAGTACGAAAGTTGAGGAAGTTTTCACTGAATAGAGATGTATGTAAAAGATAGAAATCACCTATAGAGATATTTGTCTTTTCATCAGAGCTTTTTGGCAAAAGTACTTCTAAACAGCTTTACTAACTCCAGATAGAACCAGGTGGTCAGAAAATCCTAATCTGTCTGTGTTTCTGCTCTTGGAGAACATAACAGATGGGTGCAAATGTTGCTGATGCAACATCATATGGCCATCTTTGGAAGACTTTGGGAACAAAACAATGGGTTGAGAATGATATGGGGCAATATATTTCCTCTTCCTCAAACTCGTACTGTGTTTCCCTTGGTCATCTTTATCCTAACATCTCTCTTTTTAAAATAATGTCCCCTGTACATCACAAGGTCTTACTATGTCCCTTTTTCTCCCTTCCTCATTGCATCCTGAACTGCTATACTGGTGATGTCAGAAGTAATTAAGATTGTGACTGGGCTGTCATCTTCAGTTCAATTTTGTACTGTAAACAGCTTGGAGCTTTGGGTTAAGAGCAGAAGAAAAAAAGTATAGTAACATTGATGTCTGCCATCTTTGGAGCATCAACTTAGGGGAAAATGTTTTCCCCAACCAGGTACTGCAAACATACATACAGAGCTCTGCTTTTTAAATGACCTTTTTTAAAACAAAAAAGGTGGGGAGGATCAATATCTTTGTCAATCCTTTACACAACTTATATTTGGTAGATCTTGGCAGCAAGACAGAAAATATTAAAGGTCATCTGATAAGAAGACAAGATGTCAAATGCTTTGACTGTCTTTCCTTAAGGGCTCAAGCTCTCAGACCCTTTTCTTTCTAAAAGGTTACTGAATTGTGTGTGTGTGTGTATGTGTGTGTGTGTGTGTGTGTGTGTTAATAGTTCATGGTTTGTTCTTGCAGTTAGAAAAATTGTTCTTATAACTTGACTTCCTTAAAAATACAATTAGGTACAGTCTGGAAGCATACCAGTTAACTAATTTAATAAATGTAGGTCTTTGCTGAACAATATATGAAGCAAATAATTATTTCTTTTAATATTTCTTCTCTATCTGATTCTCATTGTTTGCACATAAGATTTCTGTTATTCTTACTGAATCTTCAATAGAGGTTCGTATGTCAGAGATTACTCCTTTCTGGACAGGCTTTCTCCTGTCACCTGCCCTTTTTACTTGAAGACATTGGATGCTTGTTCATCTCAAAGCACTGAAAAATTCTGGTTGATTGTAGGCTGAACCTGGAAAGGTGATGGAGCACTTTATCCTCTAGGCATATCAAGGATAAAGGGGTCATTAGGAGCAGTCAGCATGGGTTTACCAAGGGGAGGTCATGTTTGACCAACCTGATAGCCTTTGATGAGAACATAACCGGGTGTATAGATGAGGGTAGGGCAGAGGATGTGGTTTATCTTGATTTCAGTAAAGCATTTGACGCTGTCTCCCACAGCATCCTTGCAACTAAACTGATCAAGTGTGGTCTGGCTGATTAGGTAGAGAGGTGGATTGTGAACTGGTTGAAGCAAAGAAGCCAGAGAGTCGTGGTCAATGGGATGGAGTCTAGTTGGAGGCCTGTGTCTAGTGGAGTCCCTCAGGGGTCAGTACTGGGACCAGTACTTTTCAATCTATTCATTAACGACCTAGATGAGGGAACAGAGTGTGCTCTCAGCAAGTTTCCTGATGACACTAAACTGGGTGGAGTGGCTGACACACCGGAGGATTGTGTTGCCATTCAGCATGACTTAGACAGGCTGGAGAGTTGGGCAGGAAGAAATTGAATGAAATTCAGTAAGGACAAGTGTTGAGTTTTGCATCTGGGAAAGACCAACCCTTGTGAAAGAATATTATTCAGAGGATATGCAAGATGGAGAGCTGCATTTTCCCTCCAAGCTGTTTTGTTTTCCTCCATGTACTTTGATCAAAGTGCTCCAGTGTTTCTGTTCTTACAGTGCTCACCCTCCTGTAGCAAGTTACAGTTGTAAGTAACTTGCATTGGCTTTTGTCTGAGCTCTAAAAATGCCTTTTGTATGCCACAGTTGTTGCCAGAACGCAGTCTAAATCTCAGATTTTGATAGGTTTTTGTAATGTATAAGTACAAGTTGGGAGCCCATTCTATTTTAAAAACTCTCTCTGCCAGACTCAAAATTTTAACAATACCTTTTTGCAGTAAAATCACAGAATCACAGAATGTTAGGGGTTAGAAGGGACCTATGGGATCATCTAGTCCAACCCCCCCGACAGAGCAGGTTCACCTATGGCATCCAGGTAGGTTTTGAATGTCTCCAGAGACTGATCTGATCCACAGATCAAGTATCCATCAGGAACAGAATATTCTGCCTTCAACATTTTAGAAGTTGGAAAAGAGGCTTTTTTAAAAATATTTTATGTAATTTCCTACTACAGCCTTTCATTCACAAAAGACAGTCCCTACTGTCACTTTCAGATTGTAAGAAGGAATTTGACTGCTACAGTTTTAGTAACTTCTACATTCTAAACAAATCTCTCCTACGTGATGTTCTGCACATTCAAGGCTGCTAAGAGTAAATTAAGTATTGTAAGGGAAAAGTCTGAGATTTTGCCAGATAACTCAACATGAAGTCTTTCTGTACTATACACTGTGAAGTTTTTTTCTCCTTTTTCTAAAGAATTAAATAAGTTTCAAAACGTCACTGTGTGGCCAGCCATGTGTAAGTGTACATAAGTACATTCTCTGTGGGTGTATATGTGTATGCTTACATGTGCCAACTCAGGCTTGCAACACATTGGACCTGGCAAATGTCACTGGTGGATTCAGACACTCTAAATTCTGAATTCCAAATGGAATTGGGAAAAGTTTATTTGTTCAAATTGTATGATAGAATACCAAAGGAATATTACGTTGTGTCCCACAAAATAGATAGTTAACACATAGTAAGCCAATCAGAGGATCAGGGGTTGGCTTATTCAAATAACTGGGTACAAAGACTCTTCCAAAACACATCAGAAGAATAGGTTATTACATCAAGAGGAAGAGAGAAGGAAAAAAAATGCTGCCAAAGGAATAAATCAGTCTGAACAGGTCATACATTATTTTGGATCAAATGTTCAACCTAAGCCCCAGTTAAATGTAGTTTCTATGTAGCTTAAAAAGGCTATCTGGTGGGCACATCCAATATGGTCATGTATTGAGACATACCTTAGTTAAGCAGAAGGAGAGGAGTGAATGTAACATATATAGCATGAGAGAATCCTACTTTTAGTCATAGAGGAAACATGGCATTTAAACCCACCAAACAGATGTGTTTCTACAAAAAGATTGCTAGTGATAGTGTTATAAAGCAAGAGGTATCTTGTATGATGGTGGGTGGCTTCTTTTTTTCCATTAGAAGACATGGTATAGGCAAGTATATTATTCTTTTCTCATTTGTATTAAAATCATGCCACCTCTTAATGATCTCTGTGTTATTGTTAGCATGGATTGTCATCACTTCATGGTCTTTAATTGGCCAGTGTGTGAACTGATGCCTGCATCAATGCTTTGCAATAAAATTAGGCAGCACTGTGCAGAATTTCATTACATTTTCTGATTAACTTTTATTACAGTAATTTCACAACACCAATGTAAAGTATTGCACAGTTTGATAAGTCTCCTTTCCTTTCAATGATAATTGTACCAGAGAACATTTTGAGGACTCAGAGAGTAACATTTCTCAAGGGCATATCTTCTTTTGCTTCCTCTGATTTCAGAAAGTCCTTGCCAGAAGTAGCAATTGTGCATATAGCTAACACTTACTTCTTCTCATATACAGCACTAATGTAAGTTTAATACCATTCCAGAAAACGTATGCTTTTGAAACTCATACCTTCAACATACAGGATAATTAGAAAACTTTTATATTCCCTATGTTGGTTGCTTTGAAAATACTTGCTTAGTGAGGTATTTTAACACCTGCCAACAACTTGAACATGATCACAGGTATTTTTTATTGGTTAGCTTTTGGGGTTCTAAATTTCCCCACTGCCTTCCTGTCAACATATTTCTGTGCAACATTTCAACAGAATATGTTGTTGGTAGTATGTACAGTCAAACACGCTGACTTCTGATTCTTCTGTAGTGAAGAGTTCCTCATCTCTCTAGTTGATCTTAATACGTCTGATATCTGTATTCTCCAAGGCATGGTTAGAATCTCTTAACCTGTAATATTTTAGTGGGGATGTCCTTCAGCAAAGCAGTATTCTGTAGAGCTTATTGTCAGCAAGTTGAGCTCAGATTCAGATAGCCATGTAGCTTCTGGTGGAATCATGAATCTGAAGTTTATATTCAAAATATTATGGATGTTGAGACTTCTTTACCTATACTCAGAGGAGTCTCTGCCCTTACAACTCAGGAGGGAGGATAACCCTGCCTCCCCTATGTCCAAAATATGTTTTTTTCCCTGGCGACTGCACAGATGCAAACTTATTAGCAGGGGCAAAACTTGAGGTGTAGGATGACCTGGTCAAAAAGAGATTGTGAACGATGTGATGGTTTTTGAAACACTTTTGCCAGCTATTACTCAGGGGTTTTCAGGTAGTAAAAAAAGGTCTGGGATGTTTTTGAAATGCATTACTCCCCAGTCAGTGTATTCAGATATGTTTTGCCACGCTACAGTTTGACAGTTACCATGGTGTTTTGGGTATGAATAACTTACCAGAGAGAAATTTCTGGCTCAGCGTCAGGTGGTCATAGCCCTCTTGAAGGTTTCAGTTTTGTTTATTTGAGTCCAATATCTGCAGAAAACTTTAGATGAGTGATCTTTGAATTGTCCTAATTGCAGTGTTCTTGTTCAAAAAAGCACATAAACACACAGGCAGCTGTGCATCAGTAAGAACTATGCTGAGTGCCAATTCAAAACTCTGTGTGCTACTGCCACTCTTATATAGGCAGCAATCACAAAGGCAAAAGGAAGCAAAGTAATGAGCATTATTTTCTGCTCTTTGGCATGAATAATTTTTTATGTGTCGGTCTCCAAATTACAGACCTGGAATTCTCAAGAAAATAACTTTTGTAATGTTTCTGAATGCCTGTTTGACAGAGGAAGATATGTAACCAAATGCAGTTCTGGGATAAGCCTGGAGCTGGACAAATCCTCAGAACTTGAGAGTAAAGAAAAGCCTCTGTTAAGAGACCTATGGGCAGAAAATGTGGAGATGAAGGAAACATTTTCAAAGTTTGCAAGAGCTATTTTATAACAAGAAGCTGCTGAAGGAAAAGGTAGATCTGATATACATAAAAGTGAAGCTTCTAGATTAATGGTTTCTTTGCATTTTTGTTTAGTATAAGTTCTAACAAACTCCACCAGGCTGTGCGATTTAAATGCTCTAAAGAGTATTTATCCTCTCCTCTACCCCCTTCATGATATACTTTAAAATATCCATTTTGTTGACCTTTATAGAACACTTTGATGGAATGAAGTCCAGGGACATGTTAAGTTTTATTCAAAAATCATCAGGACACAACTACGATTTTCACCCTTCAGAAGAAATGTTTACACATTGCTGGTGAAAGGCTAAACTTTTAAGGTCAACCTGAACTATCTATGGGAAAGAGATAACAGAGCAGTCCACTGTCACAAAGAGGGAACAGAACTGAGAAATTAAAACGGTGGACTGGTCTTTCCTTGTTTGTAACCTCACCAGCTGCATGGCTAGATACAGGTTTGTGTTATTAAGGCACAAGACACAGTATTTCTCCTTCCAGGCATCTATTATAGTCAAAGAGATACCTGGTCCCATTGTAGTAGTAGACAGACATTGTAGTAGTGGACAGATATCTTGAAAATAAAACAAAAACAATACGAAACAAAACAAAACAAAAAACAACCCTTGAGGTTTGTCATAGATACTCTCACTCTTTTGAAAATACACAGTTATAGACAGAACACCTTTGAATAAAATTACTATTTTTCCAAGACTTTTGCTCCAGTTATTGTGAAACATAGTGGACTGCAGACCAAGAAAAAAAAAAGATACTCTAATAATAATAAAGAAATAAAGAAAAATATAACTGATGCTGAGTAGAGAGCTTTGCCAAATTTATCTCAGAGATATGTCCCTTTGTGCTGCTCAGACAGGGAAAGCCAGCAGGAGGAGGTGTGCAGCCATGCTGTCTGGAGAGGCTTGCTTGTAAAACATCATGCTGGGTTAAAAATGGAGAAAACCACGAGCATAGTCAGCACTGCTTGTCGTTTTGGAGAAAAAGCTATCCTTTATTTTTCTGACTAGGTAAAAATAAATAAATACATGAATAAAAAGAGTTTGAGTTTTCCTATATGGTTACAGTGTTTGAGGTGATAGAGGAAAAGAGAAGCTCCACCAAAAGTGAGGTGTGCATTTACATGGCACAGGATAAATACAGAATTAGTAAAACATAGTACAGGAAGAATCCTGTACTTATCCTTATTGCAGCGTATAGTACTGGATGAACTTTGCCTAATGAGTGAATTGCAAAACTGTTGCTAAATCTGTGCAGAAAACTTAGTGAAAGAGTGAATCTTTAATCCCTCAGTGTTGTAAGACATACTAATTTTTTTTATTGTCTCATCTCCTTATAGAACAACTGGTTTTATCCTACGATTTAATCAGTGGTGAAATGCAAACATCTTGTAAGTGTGCCAAAAACTGTTATGCATTTGTCAGAAATACCTGTGCCTTAGGAGGCTATTTTCCACAGTTTATATTTGTTTAGAATTATACAAACATGGATCAATTTCTGTGGTATTTCTGAATCAGAGGGTTAGTGTAACCTTCCTTAGAACCATATTTTAAGAAACATCCATATGATTGGATGCACCTGGAATCCCCAACACATCATGTTTGTGTTCACATGACCAAAAACTTACAATTTGTTGGAGAGGTGAGAGGCCTGCATGAAAGTCAGAGGGTTTATTCTGAATGCTACAAACTGAAGTGGTAAAAAATTCTGGTTTGACTGTAATATTTACAGGTAGGTATATATATATCTACCTGTAATATACCTACCTACCTACCTACTTTATTGACACTTGACACCTTTGGGACAGGAAAAGTAGCTCTCCTCCTGCTAGTAAAGCAAAGCTCTGAAAATGCCCAGAGCACACCCAGGGTACTGTCCTGCCTTCTATATCCTGGATGGGGAATTCCTGAGCTCTATGTTGTTTGGTACTTAAAAGCCAAGACAGCCTTCAAGTATAGTCACAGGGCATCTCTTGCCAGTTGACCTCAGTGCCTATGTTACGAGGCACATTTAATTTGCTGGTAGAAACACTTGTCAGGTTTCAACATAATATTCCTTTGTTTTCCTTTCTTTTGATCAGTTTCCACAGGGAAATCTTGTTGCTGTTCCTTCTGTAAATCTTTGTCCTCTTTTTGAAGTCTGACTGTGAATGACTCTGTGCGCAGACACTGTCGTTTCTGCCTGCCCTCTGCTTGTGTACTCGCTGTCTAGGCACAGTCTGCCCTGTGTCAGTTTTGGGGCTACAAATAAGGCTCAAAAGCCCTGACCCCATGCCACCTGGGACTTCCACCTACTCACCCTTCCCCAAGACCCATGAGATCTTTTTAAGCTCAGCCCTGGATGTTCAGTCACTGTCTGAGCTAAAACATTTGACTGTTGGTCTCTAATTCAGCCCTAGCCCCCACGATCCAGACCTCTCTTGCAGAGTAACCTCTTGGCTTGACCTGGAACCTGCTTCATCACCATGAGCTTAGCTGAAGATCTGGACCCTTTGTTGAACCCAGCTACTGTCAATAGATTTGCCCTGGTTGCCTTGCTTAAGTGTAGCAGCTACTTTTTAGGGTCCTGTTTTTCAGCTAGGCCTTTTCTTGGCCCAGTGTGGTAGAAGAGGAAGAAGAGACTGAGGATGTTGCAAAGGGATGTGGTCACTCAATGACCTCTCACACAATGCATGTAAGGGAGGGAGTTGCACTATTCACTAGAATGCCAGTAATTGCATGTAAGGCCACAAAACTAGTTTATTCTTGACTGGGTAGATGGAAGCCCCTCATGTCAGCCAGGAAAACTAATTGTGTGCATCTGTCTGCAACCTTGAAAATATTCTGTCTCAACAAACTGTTCCATGAACCAGAAAGTACCAGCCTTGCAACTCCTTGGCCAACTAATGGACCATCCAGGAGATGTATATGTGGCTCAACATCTTGGTTTTTAAAAAACAAACATTTCCTTGAAAACTTCAAGGAGTGCAATGGATCTGAGTGGTCTTAGTCTACATATCACTCCCTGGTAGCTGGGGATGCCTGGTGTGATGACAGTGAGTATATAGAAACAAGTAGCATATTAAAGATTATTCTTAAATGGTATCTTAAATTATAGTACTAGTATAATGAAGTTGCAACTGTGGTTAAAAAGAGCCTTAACTTTTTCCTACAGGTTGTGTTGTGGGAGCATTCCTGAAAAAGAACTTGTATAGATCAGTGGAGCTGACAAGGGCCTCCTCTCTGGGCCACCTCTCTGTTCTTTGTCCATGGTAGAACCAAGTCAGCTTGGTTTCCATGGTTTCCAGCAAGGAAGAAGGAAGAAAGCAGGGATAGATTTTTGCTATGATCAGATGCTTGGTATAAATTATACACAAAGCCAGGCAATATGCCATGGTGAGCGAGTGGAGAAATCTTTCATCACTTCATCTGATAGCCTCCTATAGCAACTGCAGAAGTAAAAGCAGCAGCTGCAGAGGGATACAGCTGCATAGCAACCAGTTATGTCATAAAAAAGGGTATCACCACCCCTCCTGGTTCACGCACTGTACTATTAAGGAAATATACTATTAAGGGTTGTGCTGCCCCCACCATTTTGGGGCATACCTGGTGAATTTCATCCAGGACTCTGCTATCAGACAGATTTCATGGGAGCAGGAAAGGAATACTTATAGCTCAAGTGCAGGAATAGATGGTGTCTTTGAAATGGGGAGAGATTGTACCCATTTGCTGTGAGTGTGCCTGTGCAAACATACTCTCCGACCAGACCTAGAAGCAGGCCAGCAAAGGTTTACAGGCTGACCTTACTAGGGCACCAACACCAGAGCTCCACCTGCAGAAGTACAGCTCGTCCTGGTGGAGAGTCTGGATGCTACAAAGTGCTCCAAAAGAAGCTCAAAATCCTGGAGAATTATTTTTTCATCTTAGTCACTATTGAAAGAGTTTTATCCTCCCAGCCCTCTAAGGCCATGTTTCCTTTTTCCTTTCCTAGGTGTACAGGAGTTGCCACCAAAATGAAGGATCAGTAATGAACCCTGTACATAAACCTTTTTTGTATGTCAGGGGACCCTTGGACTCTGCACAGTTTGGTTTGGGGCAAATAATATGGGCAGGCAGAGACAGAGTGATTGCCTTGTTGGGAGCAGGAGAAGATGGGAGTTGTGAACACCAGATGAATGTTTCACCAGAGCTGATTTTGTCAGGAGACGTGTGGGCCCTGCTGTGCTAATGGCTATCGTGTTTGTTGTACTTGAAAGACAGCAGTCTATTGACACAGATGTTGGTCTTGCAAAGCTACTCTCCAAAGCATCCAGCTGATGCTTGGATTTGGGTTTGTGTCAGGCTGTCAGATGAAGAGATGACAGATGGTCCACATTTCAAAACTCTGTGTTTTCTGCCCATTGTCATGAAGCATCTGATCCTAGAAATGAGTCAGGCAGGACAAGTCATGTCAGATCTGCAATTCATGTCTCTAGACTGCCTGAAGCCCATTATGAGCTTCCTAAAGTTACCCTGGCACTGCTTCACAGTCTGTACTCCTCATACTGTCACACTGTCTCCCTCCAGGCAGTGAGGTACATGCAGCAAAGGCAAACTCTTTCCTTCTGTGCTTTTTCTTCACAGGTAACTGCCAGAAGTGGAAGGAAGATGTGAATCAGCACTGTATCAGAACACAACTTTTCAGTTCCTAAGAATGAGGATTTATGCAAGAATGGGGATTAGATCCCTCAAGCATGAAAATTAAAATTCTTAATACTGTTTCCCCAGCTACATTGCTAAATAATCTTCTGTTTCAGTCATTCATGGGCTGCAGTGATCAGCCTTTCTCTCCTGCCTGGAGCAGCAACTTTTGCAGGGCTCCTTGGAGGTAAAGCAAGGTATGAGGGAAAAATCAAACATCTTTCACAGAGTTCTGCAACAACAGAAAACTGAGAATGATGAAAGAACAAATAGAAAAGGCCAATCATGCATATAAATGAGTCAGAAAAATCGTGGACATCTGGAGGTAGTGACCTCTGAACACACAGAAGAAAAACTGAACTGAGAGGGATCAGCAAAACAACTTAGGACTTAACTGGTAGGAGGGCCAAGTCTGGTGCTAAAGTAGAACAGAAGGTGCAATGTCTATTCTGCCATGACAAAGTTAATTCATCAAAAAATCTTTGCTAATTGGATTTGGCATGATGATTTTGTAATAGAACTGTGTTGTATCTTGCAGGGCATGACTTTCTTAATGCAATAGTAGGAAGTTTTAAAGCCAAACTCTGAACTCTTGTCAAATAATCACAAATAAGTGAGAACAAAAATATAGCTTTTATTAACAATATCGACACAGTGAAAATCAAAATATAAGAACATCTTACACTAAGCATATAAGTGAAAATTAGTTGTAAGTTTTAATAATGCAGCCAGAACACTTGTTTGCAAGAAAGATAACTTATCTTCATCTACTTGAAGATTATATCTACTTAGTGTTTCCCAAGAGTGATAACATCTTGAAACTGATAAAGAACAGAAAACATTATTTTAGACATTCAGCATCAATCCTTAAAAAAGTTTTAGCATATCACAGAAAATTGCCCTCATTTTAATTTTCATCAGCTTTGTAAAACTAAATGCTTTTTAATAATGAAAACAATCGATCTACCAAAAATTAAATAAAAAACACCACCAAACTAACCCTAAGAATCAAATTACTTGCCCATGGCCAGCAATTGCTCAAGGCCACTGTCTTATGATGAGGAATGATATGTTTACAGCTTGCAGTATCTAATGTGTACATATATGATGTTTAAACATGTAGTGTTATAGTTTATTACTGTGTCTAGCAGAAGGCTTTGACTTTGAGTATAAATATTTGAGAACATACTATTTTCTCTGATAATATAAAAAAAAATTTTAAATGCATACATACATCCTATCAACATTAGTAAAGAAGGTCAGAGGCAGAGGAAAGAAAAGGTAAAAGAAATCATTGCAATTGCTGGCACTTGCCATGCCATATGCAAAGTCAAGACAGATGAGATCTACTAGAAACAAAAAAGACAGCAAATAAGCACATAAGATTAAAGAATCCAAAGTGGAAAAAAAGGTTGAAATGAATAATAGGACCTACATATAATGGCACATATTTGATGATAAACATAGCACAAAATAAAAGATATTTAAAATCATCAAGAAGGTGAAAGGACAAGATGTCTCTTCTGAATGATGTATTGAGAAAAATTGTCCTTTATAATGGGGATTCTCAGGAGATTATGATGTCAGGATCAATACTTTGGTACAGCTAGAATTGTTTCTTCCTCTAAAAAAATCCAACTTTCAGTAATCAATATGCTCTTGAATTTGAAAATCATATTAAACTGTTTTACTTTGTAAAGAAATAGGAAATAAAGGTCTATAAAAGTACACTGAAAATTGTATATTAATTATTTTTAAAACTTGGCTTGCTTTATACATTTGGGAAAAATGTAGTGGTGACAGGCTTTAGCTTCCAGTGTCATAAACCTAAGTTAATTAAGAGTTTCAATTAAGCCAGGCCTCATTAAGGTAATAACGTTTCAGCAGAGTTATTTGAGCCATCCATAATGTGTGCAGCCCTATGGATATCAGCCAGTCTGTAATGAGGAGTTGTTTTGAAAGAAATAAATAGTACTGATGCTCACAATGTAGAGTGGACTTCACAGTTCTGATTTGATTACTAATATACTTAATTCACAGATGAGTTTTGCAGGATCAGAGGCTCAATCTTAATAATACAGGGCCTGAAAGGGCAAGAGGGGTAAAAGTCAGGTGACAATTACTTTTGTCAATAAAAAACTTTTAATTTTTCTATTGAGATTTTTGACATATAATAGAAACATATTTCTTTACTGAATTTCACTTCACCTGTTTCTTTAATTTGCCTATACTTAATACTCTAATAATTGAAAGATAGATACTATGCATCTTAGATCTCTTCAGCATAACCAAAATGTAATCAAAATAAACTATTACAGGAAAAGCCTAGAAAATAATTATTTAACTCTAACACTACAGCCTCTCAGTGACTGAAGCAAGACAAAAAGACTTCAATGTAGAAATTCATCTGGAATGGACAAGAAGTTACATGCTTTAATCTTGGGGTTTAAGGTAGTTTCTTGCAAAAGCCTGGGACTTTCACAACAAAATGATAAAAGTCTCTGTCAATAGAATAATAGAAATGCATAAGAGTCTTAGATAAGAAATTGCAGGACAAAAATTACTGTGAAATCAATATACTTTCATATGTGCAGACTAATTCATTTTAATATTAAGCAAATTATTAATATACTTAATATTACTGATTACTAATATTTCATATATCAATTCATTTGTAAATGCACATATTCTGTTATACCATTGTTTAGGGTTGATACATAGGAAACAGCTAAACTAAACAGCAATGTCAAATGTCAAGAACTTTACTCTTAGAATAACTGTTGTTAACCTCCATCTTGCTCCCCTGCATCTCTGGGGTTTGTTTGCTCTGCAGGTTATAGTTTAACTTCTTCATCTTGGTGAGTAACAATAAAAAATAAGCTCAGATTCTTCTTCAACATGTAGGTGCTTCAGACTTAATCCTCAATGCATGTGAATTAAGCCTCCTTTAGCATTACTGGCAGTTATAGCCACAGGCCTAATAGCAGACTGTGTATGGCTAAATTGCCTCTTATCTGCTCTCTATGAGGCACCGGTCATGCCATGGCTAAAGATTGTGCCTTGTCTTTGATGGGATGAGCTGTGATGTTTTAAGTCTTGGGTATTTCAGAGCAATAGTCTTCTGTTCTGAATCTTCAGGCTCTTATTAACTGTATGAATAGAAAGCAATATGAGTCTATTTATTGACTTAAATGATTGTTAGATACTAGAATTCCTTAACTCTCACAATGACTGAATCCCATCTCATATCAGGATGGTTGGTTTTTTACATATCCTGGTTGTTTTCTCAAATATCCTGCAAGCATATTTTGTAAACCTAATCTTGAAAGATGCATCATTTCCAGACAGTGTTTTGATCCTATCAAATGCAAAATTTTGTTTGCTTTTATATTCAGGACTTTCACTTTAATAAATAAAAGCAAAAGAATAAACTTTTATTCCAAATAAGGAAATACAAGAACTGGAAGTGCAGAATTACAATTACAGAGCCTCTAACTTCAAATGGGGTAATCGTCAAAGGAACCCAATTTCCCAGTTGCAAGGCACTTAATATTAGTTTCTTAGTGAGACAAAAGGTCCAGTAAGTTGTCTGTGAAAGAGACTGAGAACTGCATTACTCTTCCAATGTGATACAGTGCTACGCAGGCAATCTTAATAAAACCCAGCCTACCACCAGGTCTACCTCATGAGAGAGGCAGAGGTGAGGGAGGAAGTCTTTGAGATCTGTGCAGCTTCTGCCCCCCACCAGGGTGTTGCCACACTAGACTTTGGCTGATAACACCATTCCTCTGCTTTAGGATTCCTGCCCCAATGAGATTTGACTGGGTAAGAATGTATAATGAACAGGAGTAATGGAAGCAGAATAGCTTGGTATACAAAGGAAGAAAGGACTTTTGGATTTTCACACAGTGGTCAACCAGTCAGATCTAGAGATACTGCCAATGGTTGTAATAGGCTTTATTTTATTATAAACAAGATGTTTAGCATCTTTTTTTAGTCACATTCAAAGCAGTCACTAAGAGCAGTGTATGTTTGAGCAAAGATGGGTCACATCCTGCATTGGGCAAGGGTGCCCAGGAGCTGGCAGTGGAGGCTGCAGGAGAGGAGATGCCAGGGCTGCCTGGTACCAGCTGAGTCCCACAGACCCACCACAGGGCATGGCTGAGCCCCTCAGCAGTGCTGGTGGTACTTCTGTCTAAGAAAGAGAAAAGCATTGCACAGAAGCCATGAAAGAGAGGAATAAGGCAAAAATAAAATCCAAACCAAACAAAAAAACATCATAATAGTAATAGTAATAATAATAATAATCAGTGTCAAAACCAGCCCTGCAGACACCAAGGATGGAGCAGGAGGAGGCAGAGGAGATGATCCAGGTGTCCCAGCAGAGATTTCCCTGGAGTCCCTGGAGACACCCTGATGGAGTAGGTGTTTCCCTGCAGCCCGTGGAAAGGGCCACACTGGAGCAGATATTCACACTGCGGCCCATGGAGGACCCCACACCACAACAGGTGGACAGGCCCTGAAAGAACTACAGGCTGTGAAGGACACACACAAGAACAGGCTTATCTGGGTGGACTGCAGCCCTTGAGAAGGTCCCATGCTTGAGCAGGGAGACAGTGTGAGGAGGAAGTACCAGCAAAGAGGAACTTTTCCAGACTGACCAGTGCCCCCGTTCCCCATCTCCTTGCACCAGTCACAGAGAGAGGAGTTGAGATTGAAGAAGTGACGTTGAGCCTGTGAAGGGGAAGGAAAGAGACTGGTTTAATATTTGCCTTTTTTTTTCCCACTACAAAATCAGTAATTATTCATTCCAGCTGGCCAGAAATTAAGCTAATTATCCCCAAATTGAGTCTGGTCTGCCTACAAAGGTAGTTGCCAAGTGATCTCACTGTCTTCATCTCCACCCACAAGCTTTCTCATTCCCTCCCATTTTCTCCCCTGTTCCATTGCAGGGGGAGTGAGTGGCTGGGTAGGAGTTTGGCTGTTAGTCAAGGCTAACCCAACACACAAAGCTTCATGAAAGAAGGCACTCCTTCTAGAAAAAAAAAAGGTCAAGGAAGTAAATGAAATGATAAGGAATATTACCAAGTAATAAATCACACAAAAATTATCACTGATTTTTAAACTTGTAAAATGGTAATAAATCTGAAAGAGATTGCCCATACCTTTAAATTAATCTGACAGGATCTTATCTATATCATAGGAACTTCTGCCAATGCTGTTTTGTGGTTGGATTAAACAGGAACTAGCTTTAAGAGAAAAGTCAATTTAATGAAATTCAATCATAGATTTTCTTCACAGCTCTGAGATAAAAAATCTTGATTTACTACAAATGAAGAAACCTTTTATGAGATTAATAAAAAAACCACACCAGAATAAAAAAAAAGAACCCGCCAGCTCTTCAAAATTTATTTTTCAACAAACTTAGAAATGCTTATTTTGTGCCATCTCCAAAATTTTATGTCTTTCCAGAAATAAGAAGCCAGATTCTGAGGGGTTTGCCTGTGTGCAAAACCTCATGGAAATCAAGCAATGTTTTGTATACTTACAAAGTGAGTAACAATTGAAAGACTGCAAACACATTTGCTGCACTGACTTCAAATTTCCAAAGCACTGTGGATTTGCTAATCTACATATAAAAAGAGCCTGAATGGTGACACCTCATTTGACTAGTAAGGACTTCAGTTTGTCTGAAGGCTTACAGGTCTACAGTAATTCTGAGATTATATCTTCCTTTATGAACCTTGATGTCCTGGCATAACTACAAAACAGGGTGCATAGGTTGCAGCTGCAATGACTTTTTTTCTAACCCTACCCGTTAGTTTTCACTCTTTTACACAACAGGGCAGCAGTTACAGGAGCAACAACTTGAACTTTTCAACATTAAGGAAAAAAAAAAGAAAAAAGGAACTTACATCGTGACAACCCCAGCAGTAATATCACCTATCCAATTATAAGTAGCAAATTTCAGCAGGTTTAGTCTAGAGTCCCAGCCTGAGCTTATTCTTTGAAAGAGTTTTCTGTACTTTCACAAAACTGCAGGAAAAGTCATGCTAGAAGGCGCCTCTGGAGGCCTTGTACAGTCTCCTGATCCAAGCAGACCTCTGCTGCTAGCTCTTATTCTTAACCACTTTTGTAACACATCCTCTCCACTGTTATTTTTTTTGCAAAAGGCAAAATTTATCAACGAAAGTGTTGCAGCAGAAGGTGAAGATGGGTACAAACCACAGGAATGTAAGAAAATAGGTAGCAAGCAAGTTTTAATCATTCAACTGTCTTGATGATAGAGGAGTGAAGTGTATGAAAACCTCCTAATCAGTTTGCCTTCTAGCAATCTTCTAACAGATGCATGACAGCTACCCATAGAGAGCAGGACATTTTTCCTGTGTAGTTCCTGCTTTCCATGATTTTTTACAAAATTGTAGATTATCTCAAATAAGGAAACTAGTCACTTATGGCATTTTACACTATTCTAGATTTCTGGAGGGGCAGGAAGTATCAAAGAGACTCTTCCAGTTGGAAAAGAAAAAATCATTTTTTGTTCCTTTAAAATGAAGGTATTGGGAAAAAGGTGACAATTTTATCAATAGTGAGCTGCAGAGCAGAACTGCAGTGATCATTAGCAGATCTAATCTCTGTCTTTCTAAATATCTCTGGATTTGCATGTTTGGGTGCTTAAGAAACATTTACATTTAAGATGGCATCCATACTCTGTTGGTTGGTAGAAAATATTGCTAAATATTGCAAATTATTTATAGTGAAGGAAGAAAATAACACATTACTAAAGAGAGAATGTGCTACTAAAAAGCTATAACAAAGCTAAGGACCAGGCATAGTTATAAGGTAGGGTTTAGGAGAGATTTGTGACTCACAATTGCAAATGTTAGAGTGAAGTATTTATCCTGGTTTTCCTGCAAAGGAAGAGACTCCAGCTAAGATAAAGGCATGATTTGTGTGTTATTCTAACCTGTAAGAGCTAATATTGCTTTTTAAATCCTGGACATTTTGAAATATCTGACAGAGATGAAAGAAGTAACACATAGAGGTAAATTTTTATTTTTGATGACTTGTCATGAAGTGTATTGAGTACCAGCTGCTGTGAATTTAATTTCAAAGTTGTTTTTGACAGTGTGTTCCAATTATATCATTATTGAAAGGCTAGATTTTTGGTAGATTGACAAGTTCCCTTTTTATTTTTACCTTTTAATGAGCAAAACAATCTGTTACAGGATATTGATCCAGCTTATTTCTTTCTGGATATTTAAAAAATGGTTTGCTGTCCTTCTCTTCAGCTACTTTTACCACTTGCAATCCAGAAATAAATACACTTGCAGTTTCAAAAACAGAGGAGAAAGGTTGCTTTTAAGGAATTACTGCTTTTTATGTGAAAGGAAGCTATTTTATAGAGGGAGGATTATTGTGTTTGAATATGTACTAGACCCTTTACCTAAGCACACTGAAGGGTCAACACCCTCTGGAAACACAATAGATGATATAGTCTACTTAAATGTCATGGATTATGCCTATTATTTAGATACCAACAACATGTACTGGTCTGGTTCTGAGCAGTGAACAAGGACCTGATTCAGAATATTACTGTTGAAGAGTCATCCTACAGCAGTGATCATAACATATGCAGAGTGTGGCAGCAACAAAGAAATCCACTGCATCCACTTACTTTCAAGAGCGATGCCATCAACAGACCATTACAGAGCTCAGCAAAAGGGCAGGAGGCAACTGCCACAGGAAGTAGAAGGGGAAATTTCAACTGCTCATGAGGAACCTTTACTAAAAGCAAGTTTAAGCACTGCCCAAAGAAGTGATAGAATCACCATCCTTGTTAGTCTTTAAAACCACCAAGGACAAGGCCTTGGCCAACCTGATCTAGCTTTGTAGTTAGCTCTGCTTGGAGCAAGTGACTCTACAAGATGAGCTTCAAGCCTAAATCCTTTTCTGAGTCTATGATTTTTTAACAGAGAGGCTATCAATGAGATAAACCACATTCCCAGGCAGCAAGGAAAGAATTCTGAACATAGCATAGGAAATCTGGAATGCATACCACTTATGGAAAGAACTTCAGAAATGCCAGAAAGGAGCTAGCATGGCTGAACAGTGATGTGAAAGAGATAAGTGAAAGCAAGGACTACTATGATCCTTCAGAAAGGAGAAAAATAGGAAGGATGTTCAATACTGGTAGATTAAATGCAAAGGCATTCTAAGACTGTCCTCACAGTGTATGAGTATTAATTTTTAAAAGATGCCAAAACTAACAATAAATTCTCTTTGACTACTTCAAGAGATGAAAGGCAGAGATCAGCAGAAACAGTAAGTGATGAGGATACAGAAGAGAGAGCCTAAAAGTAACACAACTCTAGAAAAACTACTTACCACCAACTTATAGTTTCTGTACCATTTCCAGCTTAGCATGGGGACTATCAAGAAATTTTACCATGAATACAATTCAGGGATATAAAATTGTTCTAAAATTTAAGACAGAAATGCTGCAACTGATCCAGCAGAAAAATTCCCAGAATAAAAATTCATGAGATTAAAAGAGAGACATATTCCTGAGGTAGAAAAATTGAAATGTACCAGACTGATGAATGGTTGTAATTGTACAGCTAATCTGGCTTATTCAGCAAAGGGCATTTGTTCTTAACTGTGTTGATGCTAATTACATTTTATTTTCATTTAGCTTGTTTTTTGTGTTAATTTAATAGTGGCAGAGGTTATTAGTGCTATTACAGCTAAAGCAGTAGCCTAATCAGAGGAATTAGATTATGGCCTTAATATGAATTTCCACCCATAAGAACATTTGAAATTCCATTCTGTGAAACTCTCAGAAGCAGATTTCAAAAATACATTCTCCTCAGATGCTAGCCATTGAAGTAGAGCAGGAAAAGAAGAAAAGGGAAGGAAAAAGGAACTGACCCTCAGTTTTGTATCAAATATGACCTCTATGGGATGGAATACTTAGTTGGTCAGCTCAGGGTCACCTGTCCTGTCCACTCCTCCCTGAAGGGGCAGCTTTTACTCTTCACCCCCAACATGAGACACAAGATTTAGCAGTGACCTTGGTTTTTCACTACCAATCCCTGGTAGTGAATCTAAACGTGAGGTCTTATCACTGCTAGAAACAGGCAGTGTCTACGAAAAACATGTCGCTAGTTTCAGAAAACTCAGTTACTTAGAGGAGCTTTAGCTAAAAAGTAAAATCACTGAACAGAACTAGTTCTGTTCTAATCCAAACCAGGACAAAAGGAAAAAGAGTCTGAGAAGAAAGCAACAAAAACCAAACTAGCTGGAGAAAGCATGTGGGAGTGGAACACCCTTATCCTAACAGTCTTGCACTCTCTTGAATTGTTTTAGCATTATTTATTGAGCTTGCCATCTGTTCATAGATACTGATAAGTGCTTCTGATAGCTCTAGGGCAACACTACTGAAGATGTTTCTCCCTTGTTCCCACTAAATTGTAATATTAATGGATCAAAGAGAAATTGTTGACTTCACAGATTCAAAGCACTGCACAAACTTTAGTAAAAGCATTTTTCCAAACATCCCTATGAATCACATACTTTTTAGTTGTACTAGCGTCTGAAATGAGAAGTGCTAATATTTTTCTAGGTCACAGCTAAAGCAAGAAGCAGAGACTCCATGATTCCTGGTAGGTGTTTCACCTCTCCAGAAGTCTACTGGTGACACTCTGTCTGCATGCCCACTGTGCTTTCACAGGACCAACCACCATTCATTATTTTGCTTTCAGCAGTTCTGGTGTCTTGCTCATGCAGCCTTTGTTCTAGACCTCTCAATCTCTTTCTGAATTGCCCCATTCTCTTTAATGTTGATTTGTTATGGCAGCTGGGGATGGATAGTAGGTACAGCAATGGATAGTAGGGAGATTGACCTTTCTGATTCACTGAGCTGTCACAATAGGAGATAAGCATTTACCTAGTTCTGCTGTGCTACAGATAGGAACATGTTTCAGATAAGTGATTTCAGTAATTAAATAGAACTTCTTATCTCTCTGAATACAATACCCAAAGGGTTTCCTTGTGAAAAACCTAATAATGGGTTTGCTTTCCTTCTGGCAATAGCTCACTCTGTGTCAGTAATTGTCTTTTCTCAAAATGCATTACAAGACAGAAGAATTCACTAAATGCACTGGGACAATGTGCAGTGGTGTCTCATAGACATGAAAGCACTTTGGTTCTTGGCAGTTCTGTGGACAACTAAGGAGTGTGTTCAGCTGAGCACTGACACTGTTCCTTTTGGGAGAATGTGTCTGCATCCAGAGATCTCATTTTACCTAATATAGAATACCTCTGTGACCTGTCTAGTAGAAGAATTTAATTATGTTGACATGAACTGCAATTATGAAGTCCTCTAGAAAGGAGCATGAACCAATTCCTGTCTAATTTAGGTAAACCTACACATCACTGTAGAAGGCTGAGTCTGAAGTCACTTCTGCTAACACCTTCTAAAATAGACTAAGCTATTCCCCTCCTTGATACTAACAATATTGAAGTTGTTTAAGTATGTGTTTTAATCTTATTAAAAATTTTAAATGACTGTTTGTCTGGTCCTTTTCAATAAAGCTCCTGTGATAGACAATGGATTTTTTGTCAAGACACAAATCCTTCCTAGAAAATACCCAGTGGAGAATGATAACCCTTGTTGTTTTGGTTGGTTTATCTTGTAATGTGCTGTTGATTTTGTAATAGGAAAGTTCAAGAAATGTTGAGGAAATAGCTTCATTCTCCAATGTAGAACATTGTATTCACAAAGCTAGGGCTTTTCTCTCTGATGGGAGATACAAAATTTTTCTGCTTGCCATCTGTATTTATCTCTTGGATACTGCTCCTGGACTTCTAAATTGTTTCATAGTTCAAGGGAAAGAGATATGCAATAAAGGCCCATTTCAATGGTAATAAAAATAGCATCGAATATGGAACAACATATTACAAGTCGAGACATCTGTTCACATTATTATGAGAGTCTCAGTCTAATTACAGTCACTATAAATTATGGAAGAACAATTGCAATAAAAATGTTCACATTATTGTTTCTGAGCTTGAGGCTAAATTGGAAAATAGGTTTTTCTGCATTCTGAATTCAGAAAGAATCTTCTGCAGATTCACTGCAATAATATACATTAAAAATTATATTCAAAAGAATATGTGGAGTTTACCAATATATTTAAAACTTGGTTGGCAAAAAAAAAACCAACAGTAAATTCATCTAGGATTTAAACACTACCTTTAAACAAGGAACTGTGCCACATCACACTGTCCTAAACAGATATTTTTTTAGCTTATAAAATTGGTACTTGATCTACATAGAATTCAGGAATATTCAATGCAATTACATTCTTTTATGCAGCCATAACACTGGAGAATTTAACCTACTGCTTAAAAAAATATGATCTCCAAATAATCTGTCCTCATTGAGGTGAGGACTTTACTTTTTCTGCAGGCACCAGTTAGCAGGATTGTAGAATTATTGAATTTTATAGGTTGGAAGAGACCCATGAGGATAATCTGGTCAAAACTCCACCTCACAGCAGAGCCAACTTAGGACACATTATTCAGGGCCTCGACCAGTTATATTTAAAACATTTCTGAAGCTTGCAATTCAATGAAGTCTCTCAGCATTCTCATTAATTGTATTTTTCCCCTAATAATTAATTAGAATTTCACATGTTGCAATTTCTGTTCATGGCCTCTTATCCTATCATTTTAACCCCAAGAAGCACCTACCTTCATTTATTCTACACCTTCCCTTTAAGTAACTGAAGAAAGCAACAAGACCCTTCTTTTATCCTTCCCTTCCAAAGACAGCACAAATAGTTTGCTCAGGTGTTGCTTGCATATGATGTGCTCAGGTCTCTAATCATCTTAGTAACCCTCTGCTGGAATTGCGTCAGTGTGCTAATGTCTTCCTCATAGTGAAGTCACAAACCTGGACATAGTAATCCTGATACAATTGCAGCACTGCTGAAATGAGGAGGGGAAACACACTTCTCTCTAGCTGCTGGCTTCATTCTTGCTTATGCAGTTTCAGCATTCTTTGGCTTTCTTCACTGCAGGGGTGCAGAGCATGTTGTCCATGAGGATCCCCAGGTCCACAACAAATGCAAAGTGGTTAATGCTGGCATTATCCCAAAGAAAAGATAAACAAAAGTCATATGAGATGTGTCCACTCTTAAACACATGCAAGCAATTCAGTTTTAGCTTATCAAAACAGACTGCTGTTGATTTACATCATCTTATTACCACAATAACTTGAAGGTATCACAACTATAAGTATTTCAGACCTTCATCTTACCTCCATAATAAAACTTTTCTAGAAATTAACTATCATTTTCTGCTCACTTTTGATACTAATAGACTATAATTGTTCAAGTCTTAGAACCTGAAATTTAGTCTGTAACTACTCTGCAAAAGAAACCTACATTTGTTGACTGCAAGGCAGGATATAGATGAGAAACAGCAGTTCACATTTTGGTGAACCCTAAGACTCTATATAGATACTATGTGGATTTCACTAGCCTCTAAGGACATTCCTTCTCATTTCAGCAAACTGAATCTGAACCTTTTGATTTCCAGGAACACTACAAAGATCCCAGACTTTCTTCAAGAAGTAAAAGTTAGTTAGGGACTATGGACTTGGGTGTATCACAGCAAGTTCACTAGCATCTAGAAAATTTTTTTTATCTCCAATATTGTAAAATCTTGAAACAATTATTTCTTAATTCAGTGTTGCAGGTAGAATGAATGTTTTGCTTTTCATGGAGTAAATGAAAATTAAGCCAATAAAATATATCCACTTAGCTGGTGAAAGACTGAATGCTATAATAGTTTGTAATTCTGAGATGAAAAAGACTGTTAAAATAAAAAAGACATCACTAAAGCCATATCATTCTTCAAATTTAATACCAGAATCATCTACTTGGGAATAGCCTTCCAAACTAATCTTATTTTCTTTTCCCTTACATAACTTTACTGGTGAAGAGCTAATGCTCAGACAGCAAAATAGGAAGCTAGGACCACCACAGGTATGCAGAAATACTTTATAAACATATCCATGGAGTACAGTTCTTCAGCATAACAGTTATCCTCAGCTACGGTGTCTACCTAAACTTTTTTTCTTACATTTTTATCTTACTAAGTTTTTCTACATCTTCCTTTTTAACATGGAAGCTCAAACAAGTTTATTCCACCTTTCTATTGCTTAGATCTATTGAAGTAATCACTCCTTGTCTTTCACAATGTTTTATTGTATTTTTTCTTTCTGTGGCCTTCCTTAGCTTGGCCGGCCCTCTCTATGTGTCATTCTCTCCAAAGTGTTGATACTCTGTTTCTCAGAACTCATTAGCCTTCTCCTTGGCTGCAGATCTAGCTTCCTTTTCTTTACACACCTCTGACCTCCTGTTACAATGTATTTGCCTTGGTGATGGAATATCACATTGGCCAGAACCCTGGGGAAGCTCTGTTTGAATGTTTCCTAAGATACACCTACCAAAAATACCCAGAAGTATTTCTGTCTCTGAATTTAAGTCTCATAAGAACATAAACTGGAATACAACAATTTTGCTGACAGTGAATATTTAGCACTTTTGGATGAGATAATCCAGAACAACTGTAAACAACTTTTGTATACAACTTCAACTTTCCTGATTGTCCAGGCAAAGATATGTCAGAAACTACAGCTGTAGTAAACACCTCACTGTGCTTCTGGATCCCCAAGAAAACCTGATCTGCCGGACTGCTCCCGTGGCACCCTGGCTCTGCCCACCTCGAATTGAGCTCCCAAACGTTTCTCCATCTCAGCACTTATGGGAGGTTCTAGCAGCCCTTTCCCTGTGGGGCTCCACCTGCAGCAGAGTGACAGTTGCCAAGTCAAAGCAGGTAGATACCCTGTCAGCCTGCCTGCCTGCTATCCTGCTTTGGCCTTTTCAACACAAGTACCCATAGAGCAAACAGAGGGGCAGAAGGCAGTGATATTGACTGCCACTGTCTGCTATCCCTGGCATTAAACTCTCCCATGGGCAAGGATCCTATTTTTCTCTATGCCTCATGAAAAGCCTCATGCATATTATTCAGAGGAGACAATTTTACACCTAAACAGACTCTGTAGGTGAGAGGGCTGGCCAGCTGCTTCCAGGCTCCAGCCTCAGGGGGACAGTGAAATTTGGCTGCTGCCTCTGAGCAATGCCAGGGTCTGTGCTGATGGTTTAGAGGTGCAGACAACTACAGGCCAGTGCTTGAGTATGTGCATGGGCTTTGGTTTATTTGTAGATATGGAGGTAGTAACTGGCTCTTGCTGGCGATAACAATACAAAAATATGTAATAGTCTCCTTAATTTGTGGCTCTGCCTATGCCAGGAAATTAAACAGCAGCAGAGCATAAGCCTGAGTGAAAGCAAATAGCAGCAAAGCTCACAATGGACATATGCCTTGTGGAGAGTAGCAAGCCTCTGTGGGACAAAAGAAGGAAGGATATTGTAGTTGTCTATCTGTGTCATGGATAGACCTGAAAGAATTTCCCTCATAAGTTGTCTCTAATGATACACAGACAGGTTATCGGTAGGCAAATCACTGGGAAATCTGGGCTGTCTGTTCTAGTCCAGGAGTGCTCACAAAGCATGGGAGAAGGGCTGCAGCCCACTTACCTGCTGATGCAGCCTGAAACACAGTCAGGGACTTATCAGAGAAGCCTGAAAGGCTTAAGAATCAGGTTGTGAATTTCTTAATAAATCTGAGGAATCCTGGGCTTGACTTTTATGCAAAGCACAGTCTGAGGCTGTTATAAAATGGGCCTGATTTCTCCTGTGTGTTTAAGCATTTACTCTGTTGTTTTTCTCTATACATCAGCTGTTGCAAGATCATTTGTTGGAAATTACAACTTCACTGGGGTAAATGTGCTATCTCTTCTTCATCTGAAGATGAATGCTAAACAGAGAAGGGAGCAGGGTGCAACTTAGCTCTATCAGCAAAATCAACAGACACATTTGTGATGCTTCAGGGATTTTTTTTTTGTTCCTGGACTCAAATCTCTGGTCTGGTGTGTATTGAATCATGACTCCCAAGATAATCCAAAATATTTTCTGGGAACATCTGTTCAGTAAAATAATCTAAGGGTTTGGTCCATGTCAATTCCCTACTGTTCAAAATGCATACACATATGCAGGTTCACTTGTTTCCAAACATTGTCTTAGAATAAGCACTAGTTTCCTTCAAGAAAAATGCAAATGTTCCCACAACCACTTGAAATAGGAAATATGGGTAAGAACATGGCAGAGCTGACTCTTTCTGCCAAACTCAAACACCTTGACACAAGGACCTATGGTACAGAGCACACACACGTACATTATAGCAACATTGTAGAAACAACCATTCTGATTTAACTGTGATGAAGCTCTTCATGGTGTTCCAAAGACTCTGAATGAAAAACACAAAATACCTAATAACTTTACCTTAGGGACAAGGGGCTGACTTGTGACTCAAGTCTCCCTTGATTCATAAAGGCTGTGCGGAGCACGTATAACCATCACGCTTACTTTCAGTTGCAAGGGACCAGCCTTTCTCGGTTCCACTTACACAAGCTATGATCTGGTAGATAAGAGAAATGAGTGTGGAAGGACAATTTTGTGGATGGAGGCTAAGTCATTTGAGCAGTTCCAGCTATATGAGAACAAACAAGTATCTAATTTGGTATCAATACTATAGATTGACCTATATCAAATGGAAACTGTACACAGAGGTTTTACAGAATCTATCTGACTGTGATACACAGAAAGCTTTAGACAAGCTGCCAAGGACACAAACTCTCACTGAAACTGGTGAGAGTGTCATTTGGTTATCAAACTGAGAGCAGAGCCTTTAGTGCAAGGGGTTTTTTTCACATTCTAATTAATGATGGTAAAGTGTTTCCTCCTTCTTTAAACATTTTCATTTTTGCTTCCTCTTTTGTTTGCTTTAAACATGACTTGCAAAATGCAAAATGTGTCTGTACTCTCAGGCTGCACTGGTTTCAAAGGCAAGGTCCAAATGTGCATTCTGGCTCCTAGGCAAAGAGCATGTTAGAGTCTCATCCACAAAGCAGAGCAACCAAATCTCCTTGGGGCTCAGGATCACATTCCTTTCTGCAGAAATGCATAATCTCATACTGGCATATTGTGCCTCAACACCCATGCCCTTCTTGAACACTCAGCAGTCCCAGGGTGCCTGTCTCATTTAGGCCCATTACTGCAGAGACCGCTGTAAGGCATCATTACTGCCTGCTGCTACTGACAGGGTTATAAAAGGCCCCTTATCTGCCTCAGAAAGAGCCACGCTGTATGAGAGGTACCTAAATGCACTAAAAAGCGGGTGCTGAATATACTGTTGCAGCTGGAAGGACCACTGGAGGTCATCTAGTCCAATTTGCCCCACTCAAAGCAAGGCAAACTGGAGCAGGTTGCTCAGAGCCTTGTTCAGTCAGGCTTTGAAGATCTCCAAAGATGGAGATTCTACAACTTCTCTGGGCAGCCTGTTTAACACCTGCCTAGGTGTTGCAGTCTGTTTAAGCTAGTTAGAGCTTTCTGCACTAATCCGAACAACATACGCTTAAAAGTAAACTCACATGTCTTTGGTCTTTCAGGTACATCTGCCAAGAAATACCCATGTTAGCTGTAAGCAGAACAATTCAACTATGAAGTAAAGTCAAATAGCTGGATAAATTGGTAGAAGAGAACTCTTGAAAATGCTGTAGGGACCTGCTGCTGCCACCAATTCAACTGGTTTATATTTACATTTGGCCCGTGTGCAGATGAGTCCTGGGAGAAGGAGAGGCATGTTCATATAAGGTTATAAATGTAACAAACATTTGGAAAGATTAAAACATGGTTTTGACTAAATGCATCCTCATATAGAAAAAGCCACATTTTTTACTCATGTCCTGGGATCAAAACTCTGCATTCCACTCTGTTCAGAGAGCTGATTTTAGGATAAACAAACCCCTATGTGTCACACATCTTCATGGAGCTCTGCTCTTCTCTCTAGGTTTTTTTATCTGTACAGATGTCATTTTTACTTTATCTCTAAATGGTAGTGTGATCTGATCAACAGATCAGTTTAAAAGAATGGCTGCAATATATTGCAGTCTTTTCTGCTCTCAAGTTTAGTAAGGCTCTTCCACACAGAAAACATGGCTTGTGCTGTGCTTGTGTGTAAAGTTATCAGGGTCCTTTCTACGAAAATAAACCAAGAAAAAAAATCTTGGAAGGCTATAAGGAGATTTTGCACAGTTTCAGCTTTAGGTGAATTATTATAGCTATGCTATAAATCCCCCAAATCACACAGATTATAATGAAGATGCTGGCTCATACCCAGCAATTTGGACAGAGTACAATACTCTGTCCTTTTCTGATTTTCACCTAGTACATGGATGCACTTTAGTTCATGCAGACTGATCAAAATCAACATCTAACATCTTTCTTCGTTCACTTTGTTGTTTTAGAACACCTGTCCTCAAATGCAGCATTACACAGGATAATGTATGAAAACTAAATAAATGGATTGTGATCTAAGTACTGCTTCAAGTGGCAACATCTATGTTACTCTCTTTGTCTGAAGAAGCTCACTGTGTATTTGGTGGTTACCTTTGCCTTCTGCTTTAGTTGGCTGATTAATTAAGGAAGGTCCTGTTTTACAATACTGAATAATGCATATTGATTAATAGCTTTCACAAAAACTGCAAAAGTAAGATTGGCATCTGGTGGACTTGACAGACACACAAGCCACTCACAATGCTTTTCTGTCAGGCAATTCAGCCCCCAGAAAGGGGGACTGCATGACTAATAAGTTTTGCATTTCCTCTTTATGTGCTCATCTGCTTTGCCATCAATATAATTTATTAGGCGCTTATGTGAGTCATGGTTAGCACACCAAAGTGGGAGTGTTTCGTGGCAGCTATTGTAACACCATAACAAAAATGAAACAGAAATCAGGAAAGTGAGAAATTGTATCTAGGCAGCAGAGAACACCTGTTTTCTGTGTAAGCCTGCACTAAATATTTGCAATTAGTTAGTTACAATCAGAATTTAACAATGTGTTTACACTCCCAACAAATCAGCATTCTTGCATTGTTGCTGGCCTTTTGAAGAGCAAGGTTTGTGCATCTCTACTAAGCAAAAACTTTCACAACTGTTCACTATGGTGAACTGAGTAGTATATGAGATCTTCACTTTAATAAAACTTTTAACACTCACATGACTATCTGATAAACAGAACAGAGAAAATATGTCTGGTTTGCCAGTCATTTCTGTACCCCCTACAGGCACATCTAACCAAGTAGAAGATGGAGCTCAAAATAAACTTAATGTGTCTGAAATGTCATAAAGATGTGAAAAGACACTTTGAACTGAGGCCAGAATGTCTTTGGGAACCATCAGAAAACTGTTGCTGTCTACAAGGATCAATAGGAAGCTGTTTAGTTAGCTCTTTGAAAGTGTATCAGTACAGGTGCACTAGACCACAATTTTTTCTACTTAGTCCATTGATACTTGAGATGAACAAGAACGTTGTTTTTCACGTGAATAAAATAGACTAGGGAAGAGATACTTGAGTGAGAACACAGATTTGAGGTAGCTAAAGGCAAATAATAGTAATGTAATTGTACATAGGATTTATTCTGACAGAACATAGAAAAAAGGTTATTGAGTTGTCTAGAGTTTTTCAAGTGCAAGCCAACAGGACAAGATGTGAATATCTATTAGCATCCCACCCGTCTGAACGCGCTTCTGTGTGACCTGGTCTAGGGAATCCTGCTGCGGCAGGGGGGTTGGACTAGATGATCTTTCAAGGTCCCTTTCAACTCCTAATATTCTGTGATTCTGTAATTCTGTGAAAAGCTTTATTGCTAGAAGCCCAGAAAGATGAAGAATGCTCATATGCATGACATAAAAAAGGGCATAATAAAGTAAGTGTTTTCAGCAAATTGTTAGATATTTCTATAAAAAGAGATTTTTCTTGATTGTGACAAATGTCTGGCACTTCAACACTGAACTGATATTAGGGAGAACAGAAACACGAAACTCAGTAAGAAGAAGTCAATATACTGAATCGGCATTGAAACTGACTGTGTGAACAGCAGTCCTGCTGAAAAGGACCTGGAGGTAACAGGGGATGGCAGGTTGAAATAGGTCCAAACTGTGGTCTTACTGTAAATAAGGCAGATTTATTTAATGTGCCACATTAAGATCACAGCAAGCAGGCTATGGGAAGTTATTACCTTCCTCTAATTGGTATTATTGGTGAATCTCGCCTGCTTGCAAATACATAGATATAGATCCCTAAGTTTAAAAAGGCTATGCAGAAACTGGAGAGGATCTAGTAGAGAACAGCTGAGGTGGTTTGGGACCCACAGCACACTTCAGGAACTAGTCATGTGAAGAGGTGATCCACCATCACTCTACAGCTATATAAACAGTAATTAAAAGATGACAGGCCACACTTTTCTTTGCAGAAGCTGGTGACAAAACAAGCTGTGATAGACTTGAGTTGTGGCTTGGGAGGCTCAGGGTGGACATTAGAAAAAGATATGTTCATCAGGAAAATGGTTATTGATAGAAGAGCTGGAATCTCTAATTTTAGAAGTTTTCAAAATTTCATTACACCAAGTCATGGCCAACCTAACCTGGCACAGCCAGAGTCCTCTTTCAAGCAGGAGGTTAGAGTAGAGACCCCAAGAGGTCCCTTCCAAACAACATTTTTACAGCTGTACAACTGTTTTCCTATTCATGCTGCCCAACGTGATCTAGTTGTGAGCATTTTGAAAGCTGGTAGGAAGACTGAAGCTGTATGAGCAGCACACAGCTTAAAAGGCTGTCTTAGAACTGAGTTCAAGGATTTATAGAGAAAGGCGAGATGAAGACTCAGTTATTGGACAGACTCTCTTTAACAACCAGAACCTCAACAAGGCAGACCCCATTATTTCTCTTACAAGATGTGCTGAAGTACTTTCCACTTGTTGAAAGTAATAACTTAGAAGTAGATGGATGGCATAGAATTTTTTAGTTTTCTAAAGGGAAATTTGGTGTTGAAAAGGTCAATGTAGCAACTGATTCAGAAGCAGTATTGCTTGAAAGCTGTTTCAGTTGGTTATGTCTACGCTATGTATGCAGACCATCATGCCAACATTATGAGTGTAGAAACTAGTTTCTTACAGGTTAGTGTTTAATTTCAGAAGTGGAGGAAAGTTCATTATTTCAGAAGTGGAGGAAAGTTCATTATTTCAGAAGTGGAAGAAAGTGAGCCAAACACTTTTGACAGTAGCACAGCTATTTACTGATCTAAGCCAACAAAGACACTGTGTCTCTTTTGAGGTCCCTTCCAACTCCTAACATTCTGTAATATCTATCTGCAATTTTCCAAGACAACACTGGCACAATGCAGTCTCTGTGTTTCACTGGTTGAGTCAATTGCTTAATCCATTGGTATGATGTTTGCTTAACTGAAACTGCTGATTTATGGATTCTATTTAATTTTTTACCTGAATTCGATTAGTTTGCTTATTAATATGCTTATTATTGTCATTTTAGTAAAATCATAGTAACTTAGCTTAGTGTACACTCAAGTAAATACTGACCTATTCAATATAGACAAATTGCATGGAATCAAGGTCAAAACCTAAAGTAATCTTAGACAAGGAATTTGCAAGTCAGTTGTCTCTCTGCAGGTTCATTTCCTCAGCAACAATTCAAAAAGAATTAATCCACTGCAGAATTAGCTCTTTCAAGAAATACAAATCTTCTTCAGCAGAACATCACTATTGAACAAAATAAGCTGTACTATTGGTCAAGCAATTGGGGATGACATTTTTGGAAGAGCTTGCAGAATTTTTGAAAGGTGAAAGTTACAGAAACGTGCAATCGTTGTAGAGAAGGATATGCAAGAAAACAGGAACCTGAACTGTATGAGAAGAAGCCAACTTAATACTTTGAGTTTTGTCATTATGATTTTAGATATAAACCTCTCAGCTGCTGCTTCTGTTCCTCTTCTGTTATTATAAATACGCCAAAACCCTGGGCATTGAGCGAAGGTAAATTTTTGTAGAATAAAACAGACAATTTCTTCCTCTTCTGGTCCAAAATTAACCCTATCCTAGCCAAACCCAAGACAATAACCTAAAACACTGTAGACATTTTTTGTTATCTGAAGCCTCTTGTAAAAACATAATTACAATGCTAGCCACTGCACCTGTAGGTTTTCCAGTGTACAGCCAGTAAAAGAACTGGATGTGGGTGCTGTGCATGGGGCATGACTGCAGCAGCTCCATTTCCTCAGTGAAAAACTGCACCTGCTGTAGTGGAGAGAGTGTTTGGGGTTTCTTTTTTCAGTGTCAGGCATTAATTATGTTTAAGGTCCACAGATCTGGTCTTGTGATTTTAAAAATAATCAGAGAATACATAGAATTGTCATGGTTGGAAAAAACCTTCAAGATCATCAAGTCCAACCTATAGCCCTACACCACTGTTATCTCTAAACCAAACCCTTAAGTGCCAGATCTACCTGTTGTTTGAAAACAATTCTTCTTCTTATGTTCATTATTTTCTCACGCTCTGCTCTGTTATCTAAGCCTAAGGATGGAGCCTAGTCACCTCCTTCTGTATTCCAATGGGGAATGTAACCCAGAATGTGTCTTGGTGCAGAAATCACAGAAAAATACAAATAATTTGTCCCTTTCATAGAATCACAGAAAACCTGTTTGGTAAGGACTGCTGGAGGTCATTGAGGTGATCCTTGAGAATTGCCAAGGAAGGAAATTCACAACGTGGTGTTGTCCTTAACTACTCTCACTATGGAAGAATTGCAACACATCCCTGGCATTTCTTTTGTTGCACCTCGTGGATGGAAAATTTCCTTTTGTCATTTCACTGTACAGATCTGACCAGAATCTGATGCAATGTTCTCTATAACCCAGTATGGGCTATTTTAAGATATAGCCTTTTTTTCTCCAGGATAAGCCATATCCATCCCTTTGTCAGCCCCAGCTAAATGACAACCTCGGCCCTCAATTAGGCTCACTTCAAGTGCCTTAACATCTTCCTGGAACACAGTATGAATGGGTTTGCTCCTGTACCATATGATGTCCCTTTTTCCTATCCTATTCACTTTAGCAATGTGTCAGGTTCAGGACAAAGATCACGTTAAAAAGTCCATGAAAATTAACCAGATTACTTAATGAAAACAGAATTCAGCTGCATTTCCTTCTACATGGTTCTGAGAGACTATAGGGACATAAAGATATATCAAATATACTGCAGCTTTCAATTCTATGGAATCACCTCCCCTAAATCAAGGCTATCTCTTGTGCAGAGAAATTGAAGGGGACAGTCTTGGACTGAAGGCAGGGAAGCCGTTAGAGAGCTCTAAATGAGTGGAAAGAAAATGCCAGAAATTGAGAAAAGGAATTCAATACAACCTGGCCAAGGATGTTAGTACTGTCTGAGTTGCTAAGCAACTATTTAATAGTTCTTCATTATTAAGTAAATTTTGTCATGTAAAGAATGAATTACAGTCTATTCTTTATTATTTGTAGTGATATAGTACTTCTCCCTCTTTTGCTTTACAGTAGTCTGACACTAACATTTTCATACTCTGGTGAAGAAATATAAAAGCCTTAATAACAAATTTGGGTACCCAAATAGAAGCAGCCTTCCTTCCTCAGTTTTTCCCATTTCCTTGACATGTTTTAGTATCACCAAATCTGAAGCTAATCTCTACCAAAAAGTCCTCCTTTTTCTATATCTGCATCTCTGTCAGTATATGACAGAAAGACATATTATAGTAATCAGCGTTCTGCTGAAGGCATAGCACCTTGTCTGATGCTCATGAGATTTATAAGCTAAAATAAGTCCTGGTCAGCATAGATGTTAACTTTTTTTAAAAATGCTTTGAAAACCATCCCAGAATACTATTTTTTTAAATGATGACTTATTGAAATCATTTACAGTTCCTAGTTTGTAGTACTGGAATAGACAACAGTGTGTTCAGACATTATGAAGGCTGTTTTACCACCTCAAGATAAATAAAAAAATATAGTGAGACAAAGAAAGATGCCATAGAGAAAGCCACACAGGATAAGAGCAAAAATTATTTTAAAGAAGTTCAACAGCTTAAAACACTTTCAAACAGAAGTACCTATTTAATGTGCTTTCATGATTTGCATAACATAATAAATCTGTATCACATACTTAATAGACCATTACATAACTTCTCATCAGTTAAAATTACTCTGGTTTTGATAGTACCATCAATACAATGGGCCAAATGATAATTGTCAGCTAGTAAAAACTGGAGAGGTTTTACAGATCTCAAGAGATTGATTTACAATGGTCAAGTACCTGATTAATTTTTCTTTGTACAGCAATCTTCTCACTTGGCACTTTCCTACTGCTCTGTGGGGAAGAAAGGGGATTTAACATTTGCAGTCTACCTGAGGATTTGTGTATCTTTTAATAATTAAAAGTTTCTTCTGGATGTTATTTGCGTGTGAACAATAGCCCTAGAACTTACTCAAAGAGCAGCTCTTAAACACAGTTGCATCATGAATATTTATCCAGCCACATGCAAAAGCTCTGAGCATCTTGGCTATGCTTTTCTCCTTCTGCAGGATACCCTCCTTTGTTGGAAGAGCGCTGCCATAGCAACGAAGGGCAGCAGAAGGCAAGGGGGCTGACAAGCATGTATATAAAGCAGGTTGGATATTCAGGCTAATTAAAAGGTTTTGTGTTCTGGGTCACCTTGTAAATGAGATATGTTGCTCGGAAAGCTGCAGGCAAAGCTACTCAGCAGAAAGTGGAGCAAATGCACAAAGCCTTTCTGGTGCTTACCCTTTCTTGAACAAAACCTGTAATTTTCATGGTAAGCAATTGCAATGGCTCTAGAAAATTGGTTCCTGGGTCATCTTGCTAAACAGACAAAAACCAGTTTTATGAGGCAGACTGTAAAACCATTCACTCTGGGTCTGGTCAGTGATTTGTATCAGTGGACTTCTACCCTGAATTCTTTTGACACACTTGCTAAAATGCCCTAAAATTAATTTTCACACAGCCTAAATGAAATGGATTTGAGCAGCTCTGTAAGCTAATGCTGCTTCACAATATTTTGTTGCTTTGAGCTCTTGAGAGCTCTTTCAGTTTAAGGCTGGTGTATTTTTTATTTTCAGTTATCTGTGCTGTACTTGTAAAACATTTCCAATCTACAGAAGGAGCAGGTATGGAGGCAGCTGGAGCCTGGTTCCTACATTTCCTCCACCTGTGGCCTATGTTTACGTTTCTGACTTGCTTTATAATTCTGCAACTTGAACCACACTTGCCACAGGAATATTGTGAAAATTAGTATTTGCACCACTCTTTGGAGATGCTCCACCCTCATTTCTGTTATTTTCTTGATGACAGTGGGCTGGTAATTTATGCAATAGGATTCAGTTTTTAAATGTTGCTTCGCATAAATGAGCATCAAGGAGACTCACTCCTAGAACTTGTACAGGGTGCATATATGGTAGATTCAGACCACACTAGGGCCTCTTCCTGATACAGGGTAGGGATGTTGTGGGAACACATACCTGCAGACAGGACCTTAAGAGCACTGAAAGGCTCCTCAGTAAACACCCAGCCTGACACCTGCACACAGCACCTCGGCTTTACATGTGCATAGCAAGGAGACTATTTTGCAGTTAACAGCATTTACCTGGGATATCAACAAGGACATCAGGATAGTCTTCTGTCCCCCACAGGCTATTCCCAGCATACCATTAACAAGATTTATTCTCTTACATTTTTGGCTTTGTTCGTCTGCCTCCTTAGCAACGTGAATCGGTTACTTGCAGAGGGAAAACATAGGATACAATGAATCATTGCCTTGGTCGTTCAGATCAGGTACATGACTGATCTGGTTTGCTTATGAATTTCAGTGTCGTGAGGTTTAGTTTTCAAGTTACATCAGAACCACTCTGTCTAACATTTGAACTTTGCCTGATTTTTAGTGAAATGTTTTAATCTAACTTAGTTTAAGATAGCCTGAGTGGTCTCCAGTATTAAGAATTTCACAGCAATGTAGTAAGGCTGGTAAAATGATCTAGCCTCTTCTGGCCTTCTATGTAAGAATTTCTTAAAAGCTTCTTTAACTTCTTTCTGATTCTTCTGGTTTAATGTTTGTAGTCACTCTGGCTTTGTAAATTTTTCACTTGGTTACAATAACATTAAATGCTGGTGTTGTAGAAGAGCTGCAATTGTATTTTTAAAAATGCAATCAATTTGCATATTCTCTCTGCAGTGATGGGGCAGCACTTTCCTTTAAGATACATTGGTGCTTTGAAATTAGCAAGCAATTTGCTGGTCAGTGCACCTAAACAAGAAACAGACAGTAAATCAATGTCTGCACTCAAGTCACTGGACTCTACACTCATTGCAAAAACTGCAAAATTAAACAAGATTTTTGTTCTACCATACAAGTCAATTCAGACCAATGGAAGAATGGGAGAATATTGTCAGTCCTTCACACAAACCTAAATCTTTCATTCCACCCTTTTTGGTGCTGCCTCAGAACAGTTGTTAGGACAACAACTATAAAAATGGATCAGAGTAACCTTTTTGCCTGTCCTTCAAATTAATATCACCTCTCCCCAAATACTGCTGTCTGTGCAATACTTTTTTCTGTAGCTATGTCCAGAAGATAAATCAGCTGCAGTAATTTGCAGTGATTTACAATTATTTATGAATCTTGAGGATGCCTTCTTTGAAGGGAACACAAATCCAATTAACCATGTATTTGATTATTAGGACTGTCTTCAACCCCCTCTTCCTCTTCTGATAACTGGACAAAATTGTATGGAAAGGGTTCTGCAGAATTGTAGCTGTTCAGTATATCAGATCACTTGCAGAAAACAGACTAGCAAAACTGTTATAATTCTCTTCAATTTTTAATAGCTCTCTTGTGCTGTAGCTTTAATCTGTATGAAATTACTAAAGCACAGAGCGAAGAAAACAGCTGTTACAGCTAATGGAGCTATGCCATGACCAGAGCTTTCTGATGGATGTGCAAAATATATATATTCAGTTATATAAATTATCATATAAAATAGAATTATACTTCAAAGAAAGTCTCCCAGGTTCTTACATAAGAAAATTTCAGTATGGTATGTACAGTGTGGTATGGTGGTTAATTCTTCAGAATCTAAAAGATCCACATGTTCTGGTTGTGTGCTGTTGGTGTTGGATGACTGCATATTGGTGTATTTAAATATAATTTTTATATGTATTTATATAGAATTGCTAACATGCACCTGAGTTTATGCAAATAATTGTTTGTACAACTGCAGGCCATGCCAGTTTGAACATTTACAAATTCATTTAAATGTAGACTTTGTTACTTGTACAGCTGCAGAGTGAAGTATAGATAAGATTCCAGCTCTGGAGCCCTCAGCACGCTGTTGGAGTGGGTTTAGAAGAGGGCCTCAAAAATTATCAGAGGGCTGGAACACCTCTCCCATGAGGAAAGACTGAGAAAGTTGGGGTTTTTCAGCCTGGAGAAGAGAAAGCTTCAAGAAGACCTTATAGTAGCCTTTCAGTACTTAAAGGGAGCCTCTGAGAAAGATAGAAACAGTCTCTCTAGCAAGGCCTGTTGCAAAAGGACAAGGGGTAATGGTTTTAAACCAGAAAAGGGTAGATTTAGACTCAATGTAACAAGAAATTTTTTACAGTGAGGGTGGTGAAATGCTGGAACAGGTTACTCAGAGAGGTGGTGGATGCCTCATCCATGGAAACATTCGGTTTGAAAGGGCTCTGAGAAACCTGATCTAGTTACAGGTATCCCTGCTTACTGCAGAGGGGTTGGAATAGATGACCTTTAAAGGTCCCTTCCAGCCCAAAGCATTCTATGATTCTACAAGAAAAGGAAATGCCAAAACTGTGCTATGGACATTCCCTTTTCTGTCCTTTACAAAACGCCTTTGATTTAGCTCCCATGTGATTTACAGAGATGAGCTAACAGGCTACAATATTAAAAATTAGTATATTGACCTGTTTTCAAAGCAAGTTTAATTTTGTATCAGTGGAAAGAGGACTTTTAGACAAAGAAATGTGATTTTTCATCAGAGGTTCCCTGCCAAAGAAGGATGTTTTTATGCCACTAAGTTTAATATTTACTCTTAAAAAGCACATGTACCAGATACAGCAAAGAAGAAAACATTCCTTGTTGTCCATGGCCATCATGTGTAAAAGAGGATCCTAAAACAGTCTATATAAATGTTGACAAAAATAATTTCATCCCCTGAAAAAATGTTGCAAGATTTTCTATATGAACAAGGAACTGGCAAATAGTTCATGGAAATGTTTGTTTAAAAGCTGTGTACATTGCCTCTTCCTTAAGTAGCATGGTTCTGGAGAAATAGTGTGTGCAGAAATCTCTGTAGGACTGGAATTTAACTTACCCAGCTACATTTTTAATCCCAAAATTATAAAGAAAAACTTTTCAACCGTTCAGGAATAGCAAAAGCAAGATTATGTATTAGGGAAAACATGTACCACAGAAAAGTTAACACAGCTTTTGGTAGAGGGAAGGCTTTACATACATACAGGAAAGGCTGTTGGAGATCTCTTAAGGTGTATGTGAGCTTTTGGACAAGAGTAATGCACAGGTGAACTCTGTTTGGATTCCATGATGGCCTTCAACAAGACTTTGGTTTAAAAATCTTAAAGAATCTTAGTTTTTAAAAAGACAAAAATGAAAACTAGAAACAATTCAGAAAAGAGTGGCAAGAATGATCTGAAGTACAAAACAGCTTATGTTTGAGAAGCATCTAAACAAAGCAGCCTTCAGCCTGAACAAAAGCAATGATTGCAAAGAGAATATTATAGTAAGCTATATAACCACAGGTGACATGAAAAGGAGAGAGAGGAGTTGCCTGCTCCCTGTGTCTTCTGGTGCAAGAACTAAGAAATTAGTGGATGGCTGATTTGAAACAAATGGAAGGAGACACTTCTTCAAATACAAATATGAGCTGTGGAAGTCCTCACCATGAGACTGCATAGATGTTAAAGTGGCTTAAAATGCAGCCCAAGGAATTCATAGAGAGAAAAAAAAAATGCATTGAGACTTATAAAACTCAAAGGAAATGTGTATCAGGATGAGGATGCCCTGCATGCCAAATTAGCGGAGGTGAGGGGAGTAGAAACCAACATTCAACATGGCCGCATTTTTATGAGTCACAGTTTTCTCTGCCTGGGAATTCTCTTTTCACACACCTATCATGCTTCTTCAGGCTGTTTGTGTTTCTCAAATAATAATAATAACAATAAAGGTAACAGCAATATTTGTATGCTAAGCTTTGTAGCTTATTGGTTTGTAAAATTTGGGGCCAAATAAATGAAAGTACTGTTTTTACTAACTGCTTCCTTTCTTTTGCTTTCACCATAATCTCAGGGAGTTCCAGCATGCAATCACAATGATTCTTTCCCTTCTACTTGATCACAATAAAGTATCACTGCTGAGCAGCAAATTAGATTTTTCTTGCACTCTTAATTCTCTGCAACAATAATTATCAGCATCTAGAGATGACAGCATCTACATGTGTGCTAAACAACGCCCAAGTTCATTCACATAAAAGCTGCATTTCTGGTCAGAAAAAAAATACATCTATGAAGCTATGCATCTTCTGCAATGAGTTGCATGACAGAAAATATTCCCAGGCTGAGTAAAAAGCAATTTAAAAGCTGTCAATTTATGCTTATTACTCTGAAAACATTTCTACATTTGAAAGTTTTTCAAGTTTCCTTTTGATATGCTCTGAATAGCTCTGAAAGAAAAAATCTTGTTGATTTTTTTAATATATTTCTCTTTAAGATTTGTTGTATCACTGAATCCATCTTTGGTTGAGTACCAGATGCCTATTATTCAATCATTCAAGTATTGTAACCTAATATGTGATGACCAGAAATTATATTGAATAGCTTTAAAGTAAGTAACATCTCATTTTGTAAGAGATCTATTCAAGCCATTCTTGTAGGCTGAAGCTTCTTGGCTCTTGGGCTTTGAAGATATAAAAGAATGTCGCCAAAAATATTGGTCAAATGTAATAAAACAATGGATAATAATCTGTTATTTAAAAGGTAATAATACTTTGAAACTAATAATAAGGTTGAAGATTAAATTTCTTCTATATTTAAATGATAATCCCTTACTTCAGTGTGTTTCTAAGGTGCCTATGAGTAAAACATTTTCCTTACAAAAATGGCACTTAGCAGTGATTTTGGTGACAGACAACTATAAGCTTATTTTGTTTACTGACGAGGACTAAAAATTCCCATGAGGGTAGAGAAGTGGCTTGGTATGTACTGTTACCTCTACATCATCACAGGAGTTTTGAATCCTTAGCAACATTCCAAATGTTTATGAATGGCAACAATTAACATGAAGAGTAAATGCTATTTTTGCAGAAGTGGGATGAATGTGGCCCAGATTCCCACAAAGTAACTTGTTAAACAATGCAATATGAGAAGAATTTCAACTCTCCTTTTCCCTGATAACATATAAAAGTGACTACATCTTCTTTTGAGGAATATTTGGAGAAGTTTAATATAATAACCAAAGTACAAATACCAAGTAAATTAGATTCAAGTCAGATCTTTAGGACTGGGAATATTATGTGCTGTTTCTTAGCACATAAAGGGACTTTTTTTCAGAAGAGGATTTTTTTTCCAAAATTTTCACACTGTGCAGAAGGATCCTTTTTTATACTGCCTGCATTACATCTTGCTGAGACTAAATACAACCTAATTCTCAGTTTAAAGTATGTCAGTACAGAAAATACAGATTCCTGATTTCAATTAACAGCATTAAAAGAACAGTTACAGAAGTATCTTGCAATGTGTGCTCCTTCATTATTTTAATTATGAAAATATACAGAAGGATCTTAAGCATATGGAAATAATTGCAGTACAAGCAGCAAACACAGTGTTCTTAAAGCAGGGCACATACTCATGTCACCTTGACTCTATGCTCTCCAGAGCTGGAAGGACATCTGGCAACTGCCCAGAAACACAACAGCTATTAATCACAGTAAAGTAAGAAATGACTTTGTCTTGGAACATGAGAATCCAGAAATATTCTTGGCAGTGATATTTGTCTTTTATTAACTTAGTGTTAAGCTCAGTATTTGGAAGGCTTCTTACACATTTTTTTTCAAGTCTTTGTTTATATAATTTACCTTCTAAATACATTGATTCAAAGAGGTTTCAATAAAACTGCAAGTTCAGTTAGCAGTTTTTAACTAATCTAGTTAAAATCTGAAAAATCACTCAGGGCAAAAAGAAATAGATTGGATGGTTTATCTTCTCTAGTTCTGTGATCATAGGAAAGCCAAAAATGAGATTACAGAATACCTTGGATAACTTCATTGGAATCAAACAGTAAGCAATTCCAATCACCTGGGAACTACATTCACCAAAGAAAGTCATTTATAAAAACATCACAATACAAAATATTTGGGAAATCATCAAACCACTTATCAACCAACTGAATTAGAAAGGTAAATCAATGAAAAGCAAACTGGCCTGCCTAGAATGATTTTTTTGCCTCAAGAAACTCTCCTCTAAGTGATGTGAATGTAACAGATTGCTTCAGGCATACTGGTGCTTCATCTTATTCTCAGAAGTGCCTTGATCTGCATGAAAACAACTTTTTTTGGGGAGGACCCACTGTGGCTCCAGCATCAGCCTCAGCCAAAAAGCTGCCTCCCACTCTCCCCTCCCCAAATAAAAGCTCTGCATCGATGAGTAAGTCCTCAGGTTGGTGGAGCAGGGTTCTAGGGTTCTGATGGGAATGAGACATGCAGGGAGTGACAGTCAGAGGTTGTTGGTGAAAGCCAGGGTATTATACCTGCTGTACAGCTAATGCTTGCCAAGCAAGCAGCTGAGTAGGCAACAAAGATTAACTGCATCTGGTTCATAAATCACCATATCCCTGCCTGATCCATTCTGAACCGTTTAGGGAGCTGGCATCACTCTGGATGTGGGACATGTTGAGAGGGCTGAAGGTCTGCTGCAGTGTGCCTCTGCATGCTGGCCACAGATCCCCACAAGGTTCAGAGATCGGCCTGGAGCAGTGCAGGAGGGGAGGGGCATGCACCTCGCATACCACAAGGACCTAAAGATGTGTGACATCTCAGCTCCGTTAAGTATATAATTTGTTAGTGTAGTAACACAAACAACAACAAAACCACAAAACCCTTGGTGCAGAAACTGCAAGGGAAAATGCATGCCCTTATTGTCCACCATCAGTTAAAGCTGACTCAGGCCATCAAGGCAGAGCTGGCCAGGACTGATATGCCTTAGAGCCAACCTGTCACACCTGGGTGTCATTCTAGAGAGGCCATGACTGTGTTCTGCACAGAGCATACCCACATGCTTGCAGGAGCCCAGCTACATTTTGCTCCATCTCCATTGCTCACTCTCCCATGCAGAAGAGGAAGTTTATGAAGGTAGGTCTCTCAACCTCTGAGAAGCCAGAAGCAGATCCACTTCTACAGATAAAAGCAGTTAAAAAAAGATGCACCAGCCAAAAGGAACACATTTTTTAAAACATCCACTCATTCATATTGTTTTGACAAAATATTCTTCATTAATGCCCACTAAATATGATTGGGTAACAATTCTTATGGAAGAAAAGAAAGCAAGACACAGAAGGAAATCCACAGCCTGAGGGAAATATTATCCTTTTATAGTATAATTAAATTGTTAAATACTGGAATTCAAAACAGAAGAATCTTTGTTAATTGGGATAACAATAGAATAAAAAATAAAAATAAAATTCTATTGTATTTTTATAGAATAGACCCTAAAGGTTAATATGATTTTGGAAGTGTGAGAGTTGTTAGCTAGGAACCACTACCACTCCTGTTCATTCTGCAAATAACAACTTGAGTAAGTTGTAACTACTTTAATAAGGTTGCAGTAACAGCATTAGCACCAGTGAGTATAGAGAACACAGGAGACCTTGATGGGATGTTCCATAGCCAGCAGAATCAAATCAATGTGATGCCAATATCAGGAGAATATGGCCCAAACTGAACAATGCTTCACAAAGTAAATGCATAGATTTAGTCCAAGTCCTTGGTACAGTGTTTCAAGAAGAATGAGAAGGTTGTAACAGCAGCAAAATGAACAGCCTTTTCCACTAGGTACAGGAGACTGCCCAATGCAAAAAGCACATTGGTATTCCTGTGGGGTGATGTGAAGGCTGTAGCTGAGACAGAAAGGATGCTTACTGGACAATTCATCTGATTTCAAGGATTTCCCACACTAAGCCCACCAAAGCATGGAAAATTCACAGATTCTGTGACCAGAGTTTCTTTTTCACCATCCTCTGCCAAAAATATCTCATCTCACCCTACCTGCTGGTGCTCTTAAGAGGTAGAAATCAGCAGGATTATGGGGAACAAATCCTCAATCCATCAAATTGGCAAGAGTATCCCTCTCCTTCTTACACCTTCTTTCCCCAACAATAGTAGGAGTAGACCCATTCACTATGAGGGTGGTTAGACAGTGGAACAGGTTGCCCAGAGAAGTCGTGGAAGCCTCATCCCTGGAAGCTTTTAAGACAAGGCTTGATAGGGCCCTGGGTAACCTGATCTAGTGGATGGTGTCCCTGCCAGGCAGGGGGGTTGGAACTAGATGATCTTTAAGGTCCCTTCCAACTCTGACAATTCTATGATTCTATGATTATAAGCTCTGTTAATCTGTTATTAATGTTTCCATGGAAAATATAGCATGGAATATAGATATGGAAAGAACACATAGAAAAGCCATTCCATACTAAGCTTACTAGCTCTGAGCTGATCAACACATAGCTGGTCAGCATATAACTGATGGAGACATATGTGACACTAAGCTCCAGAGTATCTAGAATGGAAACCCTGTGACAGCATCTTCACAGGGCCAGATGAACATTGTGTGATACTGGTTTAAATTAATACACCAGGCACTAAACTCAAAAGTAACCATATGTGTAAAAACTAATTTGAAAATGAGTAGTACATCTAGAATATGGAGTTTAAACCAAAAACTGTAAGCCAGAAGTTTTCCAATGGCATCACAGCAAAGGATTTGAATCAAAGGAGCAAAAAAAATGTAAAATTAAGTATTTTATATTTTTATTAAAGAATCAAAAACTATGATGGCTCTCCTGTTATTCTTATGTAACACCACCACCAACTCTGAAGTTACCAACAGGGAAACCATAGTGCCCACTAAATGTAGCAGGCTTAGAAATCAACCAATATAGAAGATGCACTATACAGACAAAATTACCTCTAGAATCCAGGTCCTCCTGAGGCCTTACCTGGTGTTTCAAAGTAAGCTTGGCTTTGCATATACTTGAAACTATTTCTCAACCCAAACCATTTTTACTGATATCAATTTTTTGCTTCAGCAACTCCTAGGGACCTGGCAACCCAAGCAGAGCAAAATGCAAACATAGTGTGCTTTATTATTTTCTGTTAAGTCAGCACAGTAACAACATGAAGGGAAAAAGTGATTAGTGGTAGATCAAATACAAGGAAAACCAGGTAGCAATTGGACTAATTTAGACTGTCAGGTAACAAGCCTTATATAACTAAGGCAGAGGAACACCTGGCTTTTGTTCTCCTTTGTTATGCCAAAGCTTGGTTGACATTATGGGCTTTGTTTCAGCAAGATGACAAAGTATGGGCAATGCTTCAGGTGTGAGAACAGTGCCTCCAGCAACCTGGACATACCTAAATCCCCATTAAGGTCTTTAATGGTCTAGGCAGGTCTGCTATAGAGCACATGCATATCACGTTATTTTGGAGCTCCTGCCCCAAACAAAAAAGTTTAGCAATTAAAGTTGCTAAAATAAATTAATTACTGGTAAAAAAAGCCAAGTTACATCTAGAAGGACAAACATAACTACAGTTGGTTGAAGTTTCACAAATCCCCAAGATTAAAAGGGGTCCTCTTGCTTTCACTCTAAAACTAGCCTTCTGCACATGCACAATGACCCTGGGTAGTGAACCCAACATATGTTGGGACTTCTTTACAAAGGAACACTTGCAGATTTGGCAGAGCAGTTTTGCAACTGAACAGAAACACTTCAGATGACAATCACTGATCCCCAAAATCTCCTGCTTCAGGTACTAAAAGTTTTCCCCACAAAAACAAAATACCAAGTTGACATTATCTTCAGATGTAAGCTTTTAACAGCCAAGTTTTGATATACATTTTATTCCTATCACTGTTAGGCTGTGGAATAAGCTATTTTTCAGAGTTTTCAGTTCATCCTCCAAAAAGCAGCATACAACAGAAAAACAACAGAATTTAGACTTTGTCAAATTTTTATTCAGCAACCTGCTTACAGAAAATTAATAGTTAACCAAAAGCTTACATTAAATACTAATCAAAATATTAAGATTGTTGAGGAGCTAGTCCCCAAATATGCTCACTTTCATCAGCCATCTGCACTGCAGCTCATAGAACAAAATAAGAGTATCTGAAGGTTTACTTGGCTGCAATTCGTTAGGAAATGTGAGAACTGCAGCCCTTGACAGGCTCCTGCTCAGCAGAATTTGGCAAAATGAGAGCAGTCAACTGTTTGTACTGCAATAAAAAAAGCAGTTTACAAATTGAAAATAATTCAGTATAATAAATACATCTCTCTTAACAACAGAGGAGCCCACAATCGGGGCACATTTTTCAGAAGACAAAGAAACTTGACTTTCTCCTCTGAAAATGTACTTTGTGGGAAATGCTGTGTATTAATGACCTGTAGGCAGCTGTATCTCCAAAATCATTCAAAAAAGGAGAATAGATTACCATAAGAAGTTTCAACTGCTATCTTTGAGTAAAAGTCTTCAGAAAGATTCAGAAGCTTCAGACCAGAGCCATCAGTTACAGCTCGTCACAGCCATTTTTAGAACAGTTATGACAGCTCCAATTCCCTCTCTCTCCAGTCAATGTTTTTAGAGTAGTGTCAGATTACAGAATTGACATTTTTTAGAGGTATCAAGGGCCAGCTTAAGGAGGGGGATCTTCTCCTCGAACAGCTTTGTACTTTGCCATGTCTTCTGGGAACACCTTTGTCAGTTCTTGAATTAAAAGACTTTTAAATTTCTGGAAAGAAAAAAAATTATACATATCATCTGCACTACTTACTTAGGTTTCATCAAGCAATGTTACCTGATTAACATAAATGTCTCTATACAACACCATCCTGCATTTCAGTGACCTAAGAGGATGGCACCCAAAAAAACCCAAACCTCAAAACCCCACACAAACACAGAAAGTTACATTTACAAAATTCACAGAAAACACTGAAGTGAAATCTGCTAGGAAAGCACTAGGCAAACTAAAATGCTTTTAGTTTCTCGTACATTAACTAGCATTTTCGCCTAAGAAATACAAAGTACTTGGACAACTCTGGTAAATTCTGGTGCATCAGTGTCTGTCTGACCCTATTAAGCAAAGCTGATAGAGGACATGTCCTCTTGATTTGATATGGAATCCCCTCCACCTCTAAAAAGGAACTCACACCTGGCTTAGAAATACTAATTCTTCCTACTGCTTTACAAGCACAGAGCATATCAAAAGAAAGAGAAGGTTAGAACGTATGGAGATAAGTCTACATTCTAAAGCACAAATTGCTGTCCTCCACACTAAGTTCAGCCAAAGAATGTTCTGAAACACAAATAAATCTGCTCAAATCTCACTAAGCTTCCTTTTCTGGCTGCATTTTCAGCAGTAAGTCCAGCAGCTAACACTAGATCAGAATACTTATGTTCATACTAGGTCAAAAACACCACAAACACTAGCATATATTTTAAGTAGTTTTATAAAGATGAATGCATGCTTATATAGCATGTTTGACATTTTAATAATCTAAGACCATTCAAGACTAGAAAAATACCCATTCTGTTTAGTTTATTTCTAAATTTACACACATCAGTTACAGATCTATAAAGAGTGAGTTATTCAATAGTATTCAAATTGAGAACACAACAAAAAAACTCTAACTGTAATGCTACAAACAACTTTTAACAAAAACAAAATCATAGTGACATCTGCATCTCCAACTGTGGGATGAATTACAAGTTTCCTTTCCACCAAGGCTATACTGGCATCAATTAAGAGAGACAGATGCTGAGCAATTCCTAATACAAATCACCCAACAAGGATATTAAATAACTGTATAACTGAAAAACTCCCACATATTTACAGAAAAGTAAAAACTTAGCAAAGACATTATTATATTAGTACTTTCATTATTTCTGGCTTACCTTCATTGTGTCAATTTTTCCTTTTACTTGTTCATTTTTAGCCAAAGCTCGCTCCAGACACTCTTTAGTGTAAAGCTGAGGATTGCGGCCTTGATCTATGTATCTGAAAATAGAAAAGACACTGCCTAAATGATCATAATTCCTACTACAACATTCTCCAAGGTACACAATTTTTCACCTTACTATCTTTTTGCTACTACTCTTACCTGAACTGCACATATTAAAAAACAAGAGTTTAACTTGGACATTTCAGAAGACTAGACCATGCCCAGCAAACAGCTTTCGTGGCATGCTGGTTTAAATCTTTGTTTTCAGAAAGTCTGGTGCTTTGAATAAAAGTATTAGAATTAAAACAGTAACTGCCTAGCTCCTCACAGGCAGTAAGCCCACATGAACAAAGAAAGATGGTTCATTTCCAAGGAAAAGTCAAAGGGCACCAACCAGAAAGCAGCTTAGTTAGTACTTGGTGAGCAATAAGCACATAGGAATAAAGCACTCAGCAATTCAAGGATGAGGAGGAATTATCAATACCATAGTAAAGAATAAAAGTTAACACACCTGTATCAGCAAGCCTGTAAGTGTATTTTTGCTTTGCAATATTAGTGCCTGACAAAGGGCATTTCCACCACTTAATAAAGAAAACAGAACATTTAAGACTGCTGCAATAGTTCTACAGATACAGTGAAAGCCCAACTGAAAAAATCCTATATAACCTGTAAAACTATAGGATACAGCAAACCAGTGACATCTGGACTTAAAAGAAACACTAACGAATTTACTTGTCAGCTATATTGTAAAAGCTGCCTTGTCTAGTTCTCCTCTACATTCATGGTTTTGCTTTTACTGTTCAAATTCTCTGCCAACAATAAGATTGCCACTACTGAAACTAAACACTTAAGCAGTGGCCTAATTTATTTTCACCTGCAACTTTAAATACTGATGCTATTGTAAAGTACACTTCCAAAACGAAAGTTTACTTATTAAATCACTAGATTCAGCAGAACCTGTATTACTGCCTACATATTGAAAGTCAATATAAAGTTTAAAAAAAGGAGATCTGAAAGCAGGTGTGTAATTTATCACTTCTCTTACCCTTCCCCCTTCTCCCAGGCTGAAGATACTTCGTACCTTCTTCTGCCTGCTCACATTCTTGTAAGGTATTTTGAAGACGGAGTTTAAGAAACAAGCAGTCCCCAGCGAAAATACTCACACTGCAAAGACACACTACCTCAAATCACAGAGATTACTGCACCTTCCCTTCCAGGTACAGAGCTACTTACTCAAAAACCTCCAAAGGCACGCTGATATCGTGAAGCTGCTGCCGGCACTTGTCGATATCCTGCAAGCCCGTTACCATGAAATTCCTGCAAAAAGAAAACGGGTTGATTTTAGCCAAAAAGGGACGTACTGCGCTAAAACTAACTCCGGCTGCAGAGCCAGCGACACGAAACAAAGCGAGGAAAACCTCGGCGAAAACCTTCACGTTCCACTACGGCGGAAGGGTGACAGATCCAACGGCCAGGGCCACCGGTTCCCTGAGGCTCCAGGCTGGGACTAGGGAACGGCGACAAGGGCCCCGCGGCCTAACTTGGGAAAAGAAGAGGGGTAGAGAAGCGGCAAGCCCCTTACAATTTCTGATTGAGACCAGCCTGGCTGCTGGGCTGGAAATCGCTGACGATAATGCCGAGCTGCCGGATGTTCTCCACGAACTTCTCCAGGTGCTCCTCCAGAGAGTCGAACTTCTCCGCCATCGCCATTACCGGACCCGCGGCGCTTTCCGGCCACTGGCGCATGCGCAGATGGAGAGGGGCGGCAACGGCTAGGCTGGGCGCTCAAAGCCACGCCCCTTTTGGACTCGCCTCTAGACAAGCCACGCCCAGTTTCTCCAAAGCCACGCCCCAAGGGGGTTGTCATGCACAAAGCCACGCCCCCCGCAGCCCTCTCCTGATTCGCAATAAGGTGATTCTGCCCCTCTACTCTGTTTTGGCGAGACCTCACTTGGAGTACTGTATCCAGCTTTGGAGTCTTAAGCGTAAGAAGGACATGAACCTGTTGGAGTGGCTCCAGAGGAGAGCCACAAAACTGATCAGAGGGTTGGAACAGCTCTCCTATGAAGAAAGGCTGAGACAGTTTAGGTTGTTCAGCCTGGAGAAGAGAAGACTCCAGGGAGACCTTATTGTGGCTTTTCACTACTTAAAGGGAGCCTATGAGAAAGATGGGGACAAACATTTTAGCAGAGCCTGTTGCAATAGGACAAAGGATAAAATAAAAGAGGGTGGACTTAGACTAATATAAGAAAGAAATTTTTCAGAATAAGGGTGGTAAAACACTGGCATAGGTTGCCCAGAGAGATGGTAGATGCCCTGTACTTTGAAACTTTCAGGGTTAGGTAGGATAGGATTCTGGGCAACCTGATGTAGCTGAAGATGTTCTTGCTCACTGCAGAGGGGTTGAACTAGATGACCTTCAAAGGTTTCTTCCAATCCAAACCATTCTATGATTCATTTACTTCTGGTTAATACTCAGTCCAGGCTACTGGCTCTTTATCTGAATATGTGTAATTACTGTTATGAGGTCCTGCCTGCCTGAATTGTCAAAGTGTGCTATATAGATAGATTGCATAGTTGTTTCTTACCAATCAGAGCATAAAAAGATTTATTTGAGACTTTTCATATGGCCTTCAGGTCTGGAAAAATCTCAGCTCACTGTTCTGTTATTTGGTCATATATATTCTCCAGATAAATGACTTTTCCAGTATAAAATGTCACTATGTTGTGTTCAAGTTCAGTTACTGAAAGTGCTGGTATTGTCACTTTTTCTACTCAAAAATGTAAAAGGCAACAAATTATTCATCTGTTTGTCCATCTCCGGAACTGTGATTCTCCTCCCAGCTCCTGTTCTCTGCTGCTGGCCCATAATGTGAAAGAAGTGAATAAAGAGAATAAAACACATTTAGCTCCAACGATGTATGTTTTCTCTCTTGTCTTTCTCACTTTGTGTCTTTGACTTTGTTAGTATTTTCTTCTGCATGATTGTATCTAATGCACTGAGAATTTCTTCTTCATTCTCCAGACCCAAAAATGGAGGTTGAATTTCAGGTCATTAATCAGGAGCCTCACTTGCCCAAAAATTCCATTTTGTAAGCCAGCTATCCTTCTTTGTTTTAATTACAAAAGAGGAGGAAAGCAGAAGCAGGGAAGTTAAATCATAGAATAAATGTGAGCAGCACAGAGACTGCCACTTACCTGCTCTTGATATATTAGGCTAATGGTATTTATGTTTGGGCTGTTTTTCAACTCCCTCAGAAACATGCTGTATTTTCACATTTTACTGCATAATAATAAAGTGATAGAACAGAATAAACTTTTTTTTTTAAATCCCATTATTCAGCTGCATATGAGGTGATATTATAGTCTCCATATGGATGTGGTATTTAGCAACTTGCTCATTAAAGACTTTAAATAATACACAGCTTACTACAAATTAGCAGAATGATGCATTTATCCATTATGGCTGGATCTCAGTCTTTCTGAAAACATCTAAAATTATTCATCTAAGAAGTGGCAGGATGAGGATTTTGTTCCTACAGTAATTTTTGTTCCTCCAAGTCCTGTAGATCTTGAGATGTTCTGGGACCTGATCCAAAGATAACCGAGCCCCATGAGACTCTTTCTATAGATGGTAAAGGATATTGGATGGCAGAGTGTGTTCTCGTAACTCTGGCTCTGGGGAGGGCAGCAAGACACAGCAAAGGACTTTGTATAAATGTTTCAAGACAGGAATTTCTATAATGTAACAATTCATCTAGGTCTGCAATACTGAAAACTTTTATTTCATAGTACCCTTCATATTCCATAGAGAATTAATTCTTAATATTGTTTTTAAAACTATGCTGAGAAATCAATAGAATAATCTGGTCTTTTTTCCCCCAGAGTATTAATCTTATTCATCAGACTCAGTTAATATTGCATCTATATTGCTGCTGTATGCCAAATTATGAACTATTCTTCCAAAATGCAGAGTTGCTTTTAATATTCATCAAGTAGCTTCATGTCATTTTTTTTCACAGGTGTAGGAAACACATATATATATTGTACTCTGAGAAAAAATATTCTTTTCTTTACATAATACCGATAAGTAAAGCTGCTTTGCCTATTGGTGGAGGGGGGTTTTTTGGGGGGGAGGAACTCAACTAATGCACTGTATTTTGAACTGGTATTTTTTTCATTACCAGAGCTGCAGGAAAGAAGGCATAGGAATATCCTATCACTGAATCCAACTGGCATGGAGCAGCCCTTATTTGTACTCCAACTCCTGAAATGTATCTGCAAGCAGTTCTGGAAGAATATCAGTGGTCTTGGTGAAAAAGCTGGCTGTGCATCTTTGTAACAGTTAACCAGCATAGATGCCTATTTTCCTGTGCTTGTGACCTTCCCTGGCACTTTTCCTTTTTCTCTTGCAGATCTGTTACTCCTGGTGTACAAGAAAAAGGAAGTAATGCCCACATGGGTTCAAACAAGAGCAAATCAGAAAATCAGAAATATTACTTAACATTCACAGTTATACCCTGTAGTGAAAAGCATTTCAATAACCAAATTGCACAGGGTCCTCTTTCTGCAGATTTTATGGATAATATTTTGTTACATTTGCCTTGCTCAGCCTACTGCTCCAACACTATCCCAACAGCCTTGTGTCCCTGTATGTCTCCACAAGCCCTGGCTCAGGTTATACCATGTACACTCTTATTGTCTTATTATAAATACACCATTTTCAAGGTCATTCAGTGTGCCTCACTTTCCAAGAGGGCAGCCATAGTAATAACACAGGCTCTTGGACTGCTTCCTGTACTATAAAGGCTGAAAAGACATAGCAGGAAAAGACTTGTCTTGGAAGAGCATCTCACAGACCTTATAGCTTGGCTGTCCTTTGTGCCTACTGTTTCCCTTCTGCTTCCCAACACTGGTCTTCAGACAAAATCTCAAAGCACTGCCATGTCCACCCCTCTGGGGACTGCCTGGTGGCCCTCCTGTGTCAGCAGTTCTGGGTTTGGTTTCGGCAATTTCAGGCAACACACCTCTGGAACAAAACGTTGCCTAGAGATAGTGAGAAAATCAACATGAGCACCAGTTCAGCGCAGCACGTTGACACTGCAGACCAATAGATCTTCCTTGACTGTCTTGCCTCCATGGACACTTCTGAAAAGGAGCTGCAAGCTCTGCCTGATCTCACCTTGGTGGGCACATACTGTTTGTCAGAGGATGGAGAAATAGAAGACAGTGAGTGTCCTATGTGCCATGACAGAAAAGACTGATCATGCACAGATAGGGAACAACCTGGCCTGGTGCCAGAAAAAGGCTGAGGGAAGTGGAAGGGACCATCTGTTCTCAGAACAGGAGGAAATCATGTAAGATAAACTGATTCAGGAATTGTTTGGTCCTCTGTTCAACACCCTGGTGCTACAGGGTTGACATCAACCCTTTCTGTTTCAAATGGAACTCCCCTCTGATAGGAAGCACCTCTCCTGTGAAGATAGCCTGAAGTAATTGGGGTTATTCAGCCTAGAGAAGAGAAGGTTCCACAGAGACCTTAGAGCAGCCTTTCAGTACTTAAACAGAGCCCACAGAAAAGACAAGGAGGGACTCTACAGGTAATGTAGTGATAGGACAAGGGGTAACAGTTTTAAACTGAAAGAGGGTAGATTTAGATTACGTATAAGAAAGAAATTCTTCACTATGAGGATGTTGAGACACTGGAACAGGCTGCCCAGCAAATTTGTGGATGCCCCTTCCCTGGAAACATTCAAGGCCAGGTTGTATGAGGCTTTGACCAGCCTGGTCTATTGGAAGGTGTCCCTACCCAAGACAGGGGAGCAGTTGGAACTAGATGATCTTTAAGGTCCCTTCCAACTCAAACCATTCTATGATTCCCTTTGCTACCAGAACCACAGAGGCAGATTTGCTTACAGACTCTTTGGACGAGTACCACAGGCACGGGGATAAGGCCTTGGCCAAGCCTTAGGAGACACTTTTAAAAATAAACATACCTTGCTGGGAAGCCAGGATAGATCCTCTTCTTATTAGTTTTCACATATTTTCTGGTTTTGCATTTCTTATACAAATGCCACCACTGTCTCAGAGTCCAAAAATATGTATGCTTCTTCTGGCAAGATTTGTAAGGATGGGTGCAGGCAGATGAAGACGCTGTTTATACCACTATCCATCTCTCTGGCTGTGACTATATGCCATGAAGGTGAGGTAAACACCTTGCACTTGGCAGCTTTCCTCCCCACTAGAAGATGTCTATCCATGTTTGGAAATGGGTGATAGGAGACCAAGCTGGGAAGCTGGTGGAGTCTTTCAGCCTTGGAGAAACAAAGCAGTAATCTTCAGGGTGCTGCAGCCCCTGTCTTCTCCTTTGCCTGATCTTCTGTGGTTTCAGTGCAAATGACAGTTGATCATTGAGCTCACCCATGCAGTCACAATGGAGCTGAGCCTGCCATGTCCCTCCCAGCCTGGACCTCCTTGTGAGCCAAGGCCCACACCAAGCATTAGTTCCCAGATCCTGCTGTGTGGGTCATGGGTGGATGCCTCTCAGAGGCCGATGTGGGAAGCTGAGGCAAAATGTTCCTTTGGCCAAGAGAAAGCAGATAAAAGTCAGAAATCATAAGGACAGTTTTCAAGAGGCTATCTGTCTTATATAGGAATGGTACCAGTTTTACAAGGGTTCCTAGGCGATTATGCGTCTTGTATGCAATTGGTGTCATAGAGGTATGGAGCCAAAGTCTAGGAGTAGAGAAAAGGTAAAGGAGAACAGTCCTATACTGGATTATTGCTTCTATGCTGCTGAACATTGGTGCAGCATCATATGCACTCATGTGGCCTTTCTGGATCTGGCAACCCTAACAATGGTAGTAGCAGATTTGGTATTACAAGTGGTAGAAGTAGACTAAAAAAGAAACCTGAAATGGCCAACCGGCATTTCTGCATAAGGTGCAAGGGGAATATAAAGCACACATGGGGGGCTTGCTGATTGCAGAAGTTAATATATCAGTCTACACATGTTCCTGAAAATGGCTGGAGCAGCTAAACAACCTCGTAAAGCACAGATACACTCAGAGGTCATGAAGGCTCATGTCAAAATGTGAGAAAGGGAGCAGGGCCTCACCTGGAAAGAAAGATTGAGGCATTGTAAGTCAGGCTCACTGTGAAGGCAACAGTGTTGCATGTGGTTCTGTGGTGATAGCCTGCTATGACTAAGTAGTTGTATTTAGAACAAATACTACCCATCACCACTGTAGTTTTTGTGGTTCAAGTCTACAACAGACCTAATCTAATCTGGTAAAAAAGCATGTCTTAAACTCAAGAAGATTTTCTGTTTCTCTTTCCTGTATCTTAGTCTGGAAACAAGGAAGTCCAGGGTCATCCATTCTGACTCAGACACCATAAAAGAGTGTTCTTCAGAAACCAAAGAAGTTACTTATTTCTTCTAATAGAGTAATTGCCACATAGTAGCTTTCATAGGAACAACTAGGTATGAAACTGCCAGCTGACCTTTGCTCTACAGTACAGCCATCCCAGTCTTGAAGAACATCATCTGAAGCGTGCAGCAGTGCAGTGATTATAGTACCTTCTGGTGCTTCCAGGACTCAAGCACAGGTTTTTCCCTACTGTCCTTTTGTAAAGGATGTTGCAGGAGAAATTGCATGTTGTTGTCAAACCTAATAGAGAGAAGCCTCCATTTTTCAGCTTGCTAATGACAAACTCAGCTGCTAATCCACAACTGTGTATACAGCTTCTGATAACGCACTGTCTCTGTGTACAGAGTGGGCAGAGAAGGACCTGCATGAATCCCACAGATGAAGCAAAAGCCCTTCTTCTACATCTACAGCTGCAACCACAGAGTGACAAACCATTTGATCTTTGATTGGTAACACAGTCCTCACTAGATTCCTCCTTACATTGGGTCTGCAGAAGCAGCAGTGAAGCATGCAAGGCACTGTCACTTCTGCTTCCAGAGTACAACAGAGCTGCCACTCCAAAATGTCTTTCTGGAACCTAAGTCGCGAAGCACATGGGTGTCATCAAAATGTAAAAGGGACCAGTGTTGCATGTCTGGTGCTGTGAATTCACCATGTCTGCTGTTCTAGCCATGCCTATGGATAACTGCTGACTCTGAATTGGTTAGTCCTGCTAAAATAATACAGATCAATGCTATCATTGGTTTGTTCTGTTAACATTATACAGGCCTAGTCTTTTGCCAAATTCCAAAATGTACTTTGGGCTGAGGCAGCATTTCTGTAACTTTCTGTAGACACAATCTCCTTCAGGACCTAACTATCTTCCTGGCACTTAACTTTGAGTAAGCTATGTATTGACCTCTCCAGCCATGGACCTGTGAACTACCAGCTGGTGACAGCAGCAGCTTCTCCAAGATCAGGGTGTAAAGACTTCATCACAGTTCCTTGCAACAGTGTATGTAGTGTTTGTAAATACACACTCCTCGCTTTTAAAGAACTGACGGCCATTGCCAGTAATCTTGCAACTGCTCTATTTTTTTAAAGACTTTAGCTTCTCTAATCCTTTGTCACCCATTTGGAACTTTTTTATTAAAAGTACCTCACTGAGTGCCATCTTCTGTCACATCAGCTTTTTTTGGGGAAAAAAACCAAACAACAAAACTACATTACTCTGGCAGCACATCCTTTTTTATCAATTCTACCAACACACACCTCTTGCTTTATCTTTTCTTTCTTTGTTTGCTCCTCCAGATTTATGTAAAAATTCCTTATCACTGGCATCTCAGCACATGACTTTGTATTTTGTGCTATTGAACTTTATCCTATCCCTGTCACTTTTCTTGAGCAAGAGGTCTGTGAAACAGTTTTAAAACTTCAGGAGCCAAAAATTATTTGATGGCACCATAAAACATTTGAGACCAAATTACTGAACTTTCAGCATTCTCCTTTTAGAGTTGGACTCAGTAGGTTTGACTGTCTCCCTTGTGTTAACTCTGTGGGGTTCACACTGGCATCCATCCGCTACCTAGATGACCCAGAGTCTTAGTGCCTTTGCCTAGCTGAGGGTTAACCTGGCACTCTGAGCTTGCAATAGGCTACATTTGTGTGTCCCTTTGGTGCTGTGAACCAGGGTACTGGAGCACCTGGAGTGCTTCTTTCAGGCTCAGCAACTGTGCACTGACCAGGTCTGACAGCAGTCCTCAGCTTCACGTGGAGTGGACTGCATCTGATGTGGGACACCCTCCAGACTCTTCTTGGAGTAAAGGGCCATCCGTCACTAGCTGGAGACTCTGCAATAAAAAGGGGCTACCTAGGGCTCAAACTCATATTTTTATTTGCCCTCAGTTAAAAGCAGGAAAGTTGTTAAGGTCTCAGTGATGGTCCTGGTTCTCCAGTTATGTGCAGGAGCCCAAAAAAGTTAACAATCTCAGACCTTTAGAAATTCAAGCCAGAAAATCCAGCAAGTCACTGTTTGCAATGACAAACAAGAATTTTTGAAACTAGAATAGAGTGACCATCACGTAGTTGTTATTCCTCCAACCACTGCCTGAGATATAACTTCCTCACTGAGCAGCTACAGAATGACAGTAAAGGTAATATTGTAAGATGAAAATGTGGCCAGATGCCAAGGCTGAAGGTGGAACAAGGTAAAGGATGCATTGTACCTTTATTTCAGAAGAAATTTATGACTTCTGTGCTTTACCATAAGACTTTTCTGAGGGTTACTGACTATATCTTGCACTTGTGTATGACTGCAAGAATTTAAAAATACTTGTTTGTACATGAGATGATCACCTCTGAGACAAAGTTCCATGACTCAGAATTTCTGGATGTAAAACTCTCTTAGTCAGTAAGTAGCAATATATGAAAGTAAACACCATGAACATAAAAAACCTTTCCTGAACATTTCCCATGCTGTGCAGACTTAAAATCAGACAGACGATCATATTCTCTAGGGACATGTTTTACCTCACTCATTCTCTAAAGTTGTTGCTGTGATATAATGGCTATTCATTTACCTCATTAATTCATTTACTCAGCAATCCTTTGCATTTACCTGGGCTTATCGCGTCTGTGGAGTGGACGTTACCTCAAGTATTCTGTTTATTTCACTCAGCAAACAAGATTAGAAATGCCAGATAGACTTACAACATTGAGAGGAAGGTAACTTTGGAGGATTTACCAACAGTAATGTAGGAACTTCACATGCACCTCTACAGGCTTTTACATTCCAGGAGTGAATATTTTTGTGATTTTCTTCATTCTTGATGTGTGTTGCTGGAAATGCCTTTCCTCTGAATATCCTTTTAAAAATAAGTGATACTGTCATATTGGAAGATGAAAAGAGGCAGGCAAATAATGAATAATCAAAGGTACCCAGTGAGATATGAGTAAGCATTGGGACAACTCAGTCAGGCAAGGGAGGAAGAGAAGAATAAATAGCTTGCTTGTTGAAAAAGTGTGTATTTGAAGGTTTACCAAAAAAATTGCTAAATAAAACTGTGTCCTATGCTCTACAAGAAATGAATGGTGCCTAAGAAGCTGATGTAGGTAACCCTTTTAGAGTTCCAGGTCTAGAGGCTGGCCTAATCCTGAGTATATGAGCAAGACACATAAACCCTAAGATTTTAATGCCACCTACAACAGCCTATCTGCAGACATGCAGAGGAAGGAAAGAGGGGGAAAAAATATTTCCCAACTTCAGTGGAAGCACTGAGGCATGGAATTATTATAAGTATAATGCAAATTGACAGTGATCTAATCTATTTTCTCACACATTTGGGGATACAGACACATCAGATGCTCAAGGACTCATAAGCTAAATTTTCTATCTTCAGGCATCTTCCTATTCTATTGTGTTGTATAATTATTATGTCCATAAGCTTCTCCAGCTCTATCCAAGACTGAAACATTCTGCTTCCAGTGCTCAGGAAAGTATGTGAGCCCTTCATTCATCAGATAGCTGGAAGCCTTTAGATTTCCAGTCCAAATGTATTCAGGATTACTCACTGTACAGCCATTTGATCATGTGATGAAGTCAATATCCCTCTCTGACATTTACTTCTCAAATATATTTATAAAGTGTTACCACAGCCCCATTCAGCCTTTGCTAAACAAGACAAGATCTTCTAACTCTCCTAAGAAGACAGATGTATGTTTTGTTCCCCCAGTCATCCTAGAAATGCTTCTTTGTACTTGTTCAATTTTAGTAATACTTTCTAATACACTTAGGCCTTAAAATTCTTCTGCATTTAAGTGGAAACAAATAATGCACATCTCAGGTTTTTGCTGAGCTCCTGATAACTCCTTTTTTGCACACTCAGTAAAAATGAGAAAATCGCTGGCGGATATTATCCTGTTAGGAAAAAAAAACACCTTCCTGGTAGCTGCAAACAACAGCAAATTGGTATTGCAATGAGAATTTAGAGCTCTGAATCTCCAGCTAGTGACAGATGCCTCTCTATTGCAAGAAGACTCTGAGATGCCCTTCATCAGCTGCAGTTTGCTCCACGTGAACCTGAGGGCTGCTGTGAGGCCTGAGCTTTGAACATTGTCCTTTTTCACTTATCAGAGCACAGTGACTGAGCCTGAAAGCAGCTTTCCAACTAATATGTAGAAGAAATATATGCTAGATGTCAGTCTGGTTTTACACCCAGCTGCTCTTTTAACTCCCTGATTCTGAAGTCATTGCATCACTCTAGAATGTCTTTATGCACCATAAGTGGTTCAACCAGTCCTGCTCCAAGGCAAGGGTAGGAGGGCCATGTCTGGGAGATTGCAGGCTAGTTCAATTTGACTCCTGCACCTGGCAAACTGGTGAGAATTTATAATAATGAACAAAGTTAATAGACATGTTTCTACTAAGTAAGTTACTATGGAACGAGAACTGATGAGAAATCCAGGAGAAAGAAAAGAGAGGTCAGGGGCCACATTTGTTAAATTTTTTTTTGTCAGTCAGTGAATATGTGGCCTTAGACTTGTTGCCATCCAGAGTCCACTGTGGACTAACCCACTAATTCCCTTGCTGAGGAAGCCTGGGTATGAAAAAAAAGAGGTCACTACATCATTTCAGTTTTTTACCCTGCAGACAGTATAGACACAAATGATACTGGGTTTCACTACTTCCGGCACAATCAGAGCAGTCCCCTGTGACAGCAGCACACCCTTTGGCTGGGCATACCTCAGCAGTTATACGAGACAGGTAAATAACTTTCATCATGTTAATTTTATGATAGCAGCTCCTGCTGGCAGTTGTCATGGGAATACCATGCAGAGACCTTCCAGTTTAAAACATTAATATAGTCAACACAAAGGCTCAAGTTGCTAATTGGCATTCTGGTTCACTTCAGCACATGTGCCACACCATCCTGTCTTGCACTAGATATTAACCAGGGACAACCACTGAATGCCTTGTTCTTCATGACCACCTGCCAGGAGTGAAGCTGCAGGTGAAGTTTCTGTACCTCAAGCTTTTTCTCCAGAGCATGAGCAGCCTCCAGAATTGTCATATCACGTTTCTCTGTGCCTTGCTCTATCTGCTAGCAAGAGGAACAGAAATTTCATTCTGTGCCATAGCTCGCCCCCCTGCAGGTCCTGCTTGAGTCATTTGCCCATCAAAGCACAGATTACTTGTTGCCTGGAAGCACCCTACACCACAACACATCTGCATTCAGATTGTCTGCACTCCAGAAATTTCCCAGCTCCATGGATGAGCCATCAATAGCTCATGCAGGGCAGTGTGTCTGGCACTCCAGAAAGTTACTAGGAAAAGGTTTGGATAAACTTTCCAATATCCTATAAATGGGAAGTTCTGCATTTGCTCAGGCAGGGTGGGCTACAGAGAGAATGAAGGTAGGAGAACTGCTCTTCAGTCCATCCACCTTAGGTACCACAAGACTTCTGACCTCCCAGAGAAACAGTCTGTCAATAGCATTTCACATGCAGGAAGGAATTCTAGAAGACACCTCATGCAACACACCCCAGGTATCTGTACAGAGAAAAGGATAAAAGCAACCCCAAAGGTTATCACACTGACAGGCTTTTGCAGCGGGCAGGTCAACAGCATAAAGGGCAGGAGCAAACAAAGACAGTGTTGTGGTATCTGTGCTTCCTGGGCCATCATTTATAGTTAGCTCACAGCTCTTCATTTTTATTGTTTTCACAGCAGGCTAATGAGATGCAACCAGGTATCACATGTGGGTCATCTCTGCTAGTATCTCCCGACCTATCTCTACAGGGTCTTCTGTGATCAAAAGGAGCTGTCCTCCACCTCCAACTCCCCCACTGCCTGCTTCTTCAAATGAGCTGAAGAACACTCATTATCCCCCCAGTCCCAGGGTACCATAGTGCAGCCAACAGCAGTGCAGCCCTGCCTGGGCCATGGAGTTATGCTGTGCCTCCTCCTCCTTGTTTATGCCATGTGGCCCATAATTCAGTTTATATTTGCTGTGATCTCCTCAAATACAGATTCTGTACAGTGAATTTTCTTGCTACATTACTAAGATTTTTAAATAAATACTTATTGCTGTGTTTAGTGTGCAGTGTGCAAACTGAGAAAATAAATTATGAAGAACTTTTTAGTAAGATTGTTTCTCAACAATTCTGTGCAGATGGATTTGAGCCTTTGACAATGCTGTGTTTGAAAAATAAATATAATTCCATTTCTAGGATCTTGATTTTACAAACACCAAACTTTTTAGTCCGTGGTAAATCAGATAAATCTATCATTTGGGTCCATTTGTAAAGCCTGGCAAAAAGACTACATTTTATGCTATCTAGTTTGACATAATGGTCACTGGTGAATGGCTACCTGCTGAATATGGACCCATTGGTAAAACTAAATGGTTTACGTACCAAGAAGAAAGGAAAAAATGCTCAAAAGTGAACTGATCCCAATATTTTTTTTTTTTAAGTGAGTCAGTTACCTGGTTTTTGATGCAAATGTAATGTGCCTTGCAGATAACTTTCAAGAAACAACCAGTTTTCTCTGGAGATGTTTACAGAAGCACAGCAGCCAAGGCAAAGGAGGTGTTTGCTTGGAAAAGGTGTTATGGAATATAATAAATGCTGCTATATGGACACTCTGCCCATTGCTTTATATCCTCTGCACAATAGATGTAACCACACCTTAGGCCTTACCTTTCTTACACTAGGGGCCCCAGAGCTGAACACAGTACTCCAAGTGAAGTCTCACCAGACTAGAGTAGAGGGGGAGTATCACCTCCCTAGACACTTCTTTGGATGCAGCCCAAGATGTAATTGGCTTTCTGGGTTGCAAGTGCACATGGCCTAGTCACGTTGAGCTTCTCATCAACCAATATCCTCAAGTCCTTCTCCACAGGGTTGCTCTCAATGCCACTCAACAGCCTGCATTTATGCCTGGGATTGTGCCGACCCAGGTGCAGGACCTTGCACTCACTTCATGAGGCTTGCACAGGCCCACCTCTCAAGCCTGTCAAGGTCCTTTCAGATGACATCCCTTCCCTCCAGCACGTCAGCCACACCAAGCACTTTGTGTCCTTGGCAAACTTGCTGAGGGTGCACTTGATCCCGTTGTCCTTGTCACCAGATGCTTTTAAACACAAAAATATACATGGGTGTATTTAAATGCAATTATGTCCTTACAGATGATCATAAAGTTTTTATGTATGTGCATTATTTCTGTGCTGTATACACGCGCATACATGTGCATGGCACTCTAAATATGACGGTACATAATTTCCTAGCCGTGTCAGCACTGATGCGTGTACACACAACTACAGCTGCAATACCGACACACGCACCTGTGGGTCTTTCCGGGGGTGCTTGTTAACTGCCCCCTCCAACTCTCCCTCCGCGGCTTCCCCTCTCCGTGCTGCCACCGCCCCCGGCCCGCCTCGGCGCCAGGGCCGCCTCGTCCGTGTTGCCGCAGCGCCNCGGCGGAGGCTGCCGCAGGGCTGCCCCGAGTGGCCTCTCTTCCACCCCCCCGGAGCCGCGCGGCCCCGTCCGCGGGCGGCGCCGAACAAAGAGCCGGAGCGCGCTCCGCTTCTGCGGGCTGAGCGTGAGGCCACGGGCTGCCGCTGGTAGCCTCTCCCACCTCCTCTCCAGGGGGAGGTGCCCGTCTCGGCGCGGGGACCGGCCCGCCGGGGAACCGCCGGGGATTGGCTTGGGCGGGGGGCGG
>VWZX01003348.1:1146-114777 GCA_013399015.1 Galbula dea | reverse complement strand
TAAAAATATAATACCCACTGCTGAATGAGGAGGGTGCCTTGGTGACAGATTATCATCAAATGACATCAAAGCTGAACAGCATCTAAGCATCTAAGTGTTCTTTCTGTAATAATAGGTAAACAAGAATTTGATATGGAATAGTCAATATCATGCTCCTTTAGATCTTACATGAAAGTTCAACTGTTAACCTAACACTACCAAGTCTACCACTAAACCATGTTGTTAAAGCACCACATCTATGGGTTTTTTGAACACTTCAAGGGACCATGGTTCCACCACTTCTCTTGTTTTGTGGCACTTTCTTTAGGATGTCCCAGAACACAGACCTGCTTTAGTCCTAAATACTTCTGTATTACAAATACAAAATTACAATTACAAATACAAAATTACAATTACAAATAGTTGGGATTTCAGGCCAGGAAATTTGGGATATACAAGAAAATGTATGGAGCAATTAAGTTATTCTTCTAAAATAGGTATTTTCAATAAGTATCTTTTCACTGGAAATCAGAACTATGAAAGAAAAGGTTAGATATTAACTCATGTTCCACATACTGGAAGGTGAGTTTGTGGTTCCAAGGCCTGCTAGACTGCTTTGAAGTAATTTTTTTGTTCCTTTTATCTATTATCAAACCATACTTTTCCACAATTTCAAAATTTTTCTTTTTTAGTTAGTATGTAAAGGAGAAATGTTAAAGCTTGAAGTTGATTTTCAATGGACTATTGAAAGTTCATACTTCTGAATCAACTGCACAAATGTGGAGAACTTAGAAGTGGGTCATAATCTAGCAGAACATGAAATACTTAGGGGAAAAAAACCTAGAAACCATGGTCCTTAGCACTCCCATTATAATTTGGGGTCCTTTGTGGCATCACATTTGAGCAGCACGATATTTCTTTAAAGGTTGGAATCATGACCATACCCAGAAGATGGCACTGCAGGTTTTTTTACATTTTGCAAGTTGCAATGGGACGGATTCATATAAAATATTGATGTGCTTCCTACTTTCCAGATGTCTCTTAACTGTATCTACATTGTAAATTTGACATGGGAAAGGTGACATTTAATTTCAAATAGCCACAAACCTGCTTGGATTTTCAGAATATTAGTCTTGCAAATATGATCTGAAAAGAAGTGTTTTGAAACCCAGTGACAGTCCTGTAACTGTTTTTTATCCATTGACATAAACATTCAAGAGATGTTTGTGCAGGATCAATATATAAACAAATATTTCAAATGAGCCATCACATTGACAGATAATGAGTTTAAGAAGCTGATAAAGCATTTAAAGGTGTCCTCTCTTATTGTCCTTTTAGATAAAAAGTGATATTGCAACTAAGTAAAAGATGGACATATTAGTTAATGTAAATTACATTACCAAATTGTCACATGCAAGTTTTTTTGATACATGAGAAATCACTATATCTAAACTGCAAGAATTTGGGCAAGGAGGAGAAATGAGTTTCATGTTGTTGCACAGAACTAACTAATTTTGTCAGCAGCATCATTCCACTTCTAATGACTTCTAATGAGAGATGCTAAGACAAAACAATTTTCTGAAAGTCTGTGCTTTGATCATGAACACTGTAGAGTATTAAAAAATTTCTGAACATCTGACATGTCTCTGAAGTACTAAAAAATATCCACACACTTTTAGCTAGATCTCTAACTAAATCAAAAGCAAATTATTGGCAGGAGCCCAATCAAAAGTGGAACAAATAAAGATTAGTCAAGATCTATCTTTAGAATGCTTTCATTTTTGTTGAAAACCCTTTTTTTAATGTTAAACTGATTTTTATGCTTTATTCCTTAGATTGCCCTTTTCTTCCAGAAGTTTATTTTGCCTTTCATTGACAAATTGTCCTACATATTAGAAAAGGTTTTATAAAAATTCTTCAAACAGGTTGGGACATGTCAAGTGCAAAAGATTATCAGCAAATGCTACTAACAGGAGATCCAGGATTATTTCACAGCCCAAAGGATCTAATAATGTTAGACTAGTTTAATGTAACTTGCACTTCAGCAATGTATGAAGTTAACATTATTTTCAGCTATGTTTTCTGTAACAAAAACTATTCTTTCCAGTTTAATTTAGCAGTTCTATGACTGCTTATCTGTAGCCTTGTGAGACCTCTGAAGGCCATCAAGTCCAGCCTCCTGTTTCAAGCAGAGCTACCTCCAAAGCTAGATCAGATGGCTTATGGCCTTGTCCAGGAGACTTTTTGAAAATCCCCAAGGAAGGGGATTCTACAGCGTCTGCAGGCAGCCTTTTGCAGTGCTTAACTACACTTATTCCCAATTTAAATTCTTCGTTTTCAGCTGTTGACTTGACCTCTCTTTGTGCACTTCAGATAAAGGTCTGGCTTCATCTCTATACAGCTGCCACCAACCTTCTCTCTTCTACACTGAACAAATCTGTTCCTCTTAGCCTTTTCTTGTAAGTCTATTAGTGGAATATTTTAACTGATTTATCAGTAATTTAATTTAAAGTATACCAGTCAAAGTTCTTTGTTGTTCACAGTTATTTCCACACAGATTTATTCAGAAAAAAAATGGAATATTTTAGGAAAAAATCATAATTATGTTTTATTTTTTAAAAAAATAAATAGAATATTAAGAATACAATTATCTCAGAGATAACTTGCACAATCTTCCTGGTCAGTGCTGACAATGTAACTTTGTCATTCATGAAACACACTACCAAATAACAGCATATGATATTCTGCATGTTCTTCGAAAACAGGTTTGATGACAGAAAAAATAGTTGCAGTAATCACAAAGCACTTTCAGAATAAAAAATTAACCAGAATTCAGTACTAACAGAAAAGAGACAACAGAGATCAAAAATCCAAACCAAAGCAGACAACCAAGCCAAAAAACCCCAAAGAACAGTACACTCAGAAGTCTACTATACATATTTTTTTTTTCCAAAACAGAAGTATCAATACAGTAACTACCAAGGGTTTCACATTTTCCTCATCCGCCTTACACTATGCTTTCTACTGCAATTAAAAGGTGTTTGAAAGTTTTATGATGAAAAACTTAAGACCATTTCCCAATCTAACTATATAATATATATTGCAAATATATACAACGTATGTATAAAACACATATATAATGTTTTTTGGTATAGTTAATCTGGATTTTAGCAGGTTCTGGCTCTTTGTGTGACAAAACCTCTGAGAACTCTCAGATAAAAACATAATTGGAAAAATCTGTCTTTTCATCCCTTCAAATTTTGATTTTCAGATTGTCTGTATTCTCCTAAACTCATTTTTAAACACAAATGTAATCAGAAAAAAACCCACTATCAGCTAATGGTCTGGTTCCTGCACCAAATGAATTGCAGTCAGTGCAACCCAGAGAGCTGTCTGCTGTGAGTAATTCTGAGCAGCTTTCAAATGTGGGAGAAAAACAATGATCAACAGCAAAGGTATGAGAACAAACCAAATCAAACCAGAATGCTTGCACTTTTGTTCAGTAGTGTATTCCACAGTTTTCCTAGAGTTCCTAATGGAGTCTTAATGAAAAAACCCAACAAACCAAAAGAACAAAAACTCACTACCCCCCAAAAATACCCCCAAACCATCAGCTGAAGCAGTGAATGAAAGGATGATTTTGTTTTTATTTTAAGGGAATTTTTACTAGGCCCAAAAAACATAATGGGCTCGCTGAAAAGGGATTTGAGCATTCTGGAGCATTTGCAGCTTCATTAACACGCTTGAACCCTGACATTAAGCAGATTGTGTTTATCTGGGACTAGAAAAAGGTGAGATTACATAGTAGATTCTGTGGCCTTGTTTAGAAGCCTGTTGGCACAGCCAGAGAAGAATTCCTCCAGGTGAAAAGAGGGATATGCACTGGAGATTTGTACAGTTCTCTCTCTGAAACAAGAGGTTGGACCAAGGGTAAGAGGGAGTGTTGTTTTGTTTGCACTACAAACCACTGCATGCCCTTTTTTTGCACTAAAATTTGCACCAACAAAACTGTTCCTGCCACTAAGTGAAGAATGCCCACATCCATTACAGAAATAAACTCATCAATAAGCATGTTTCTCATATGGTGATCTTTTGTGACTCTGGTTCCATACTGCCCATTTTGTAGAGATCACTGTACAGAGCTCTATCTCTGTTGCTTGTATGGTTCTGTAAGGCCAAAAAATTCCTGGAGAAGAGTAATTGGAAATTAACACCCTGAAGAGAGACCTAATCTCAGTGCCATTCATTGATAAAAATAAGGAGCAACTCTGCAGGCATCAGACGAATGCTAAACAGTTGTGTAAGGTCAAGAGTGACTCCTTTGTGTCTTTTGAAATTCCTCAATATACAGTAGCACCAGTTTATTGTTGCCTGTTTCCTGACTGACTTCATTTTGAAGCTTATGTTCTTTGGGATGTGGATTCTAGAAGTAATGTCTCTCATCCCAGTTTTATGTCTGCCATCAATTTTCCCAGGAGTTAAAAATTCTATATGTCACACAGAAACAGTTCTTCTGTTTTTTATTCACTGGGTTTTTATTATTTATTTATTTTTATATTTTAATTCTGTTTTTTATAATATATGCATATGTGTACTGAAATAAGTTTATATTTATACATGTATGCTCAGGGAGTAATAGGAAAAAGAGGAAAGCAAATCTTCCTCCACTTGCTTCAGTGATGTTCCCACAGAAGCTCTCAGAAATGTCTTCTCACATGTTCTGATGAGACCGATTAGAGTCCTAAGAGAAGCCATAGTGTCAAAATGTCATATTTTCTTTATATTTGTTACCTAATGGAATACTGAGTGATGTAGGGTTTGGTTTGCAGCTTTTCTGTATTAGCCATCAGGTTTTATCTCTATAACTCAATGAAAATTTTCTAGCAAAAAACATCTCAAGTTTGTCTAGGTTCTGTCCTACAAGATAGAGAGAAATGGGATGCCAAAGTTGAGTTTTCAATACTCTCAATAATGCCAGAAGCGTATACTGAGAAATTTAGGAAGCTGAAGGTTTTTCTAAAACACTTATTCCAATCAGTGTAAATTGTACCAAATTGGGCTAGTTTTCCTGGACATGAGTTCAGAGTTAGATCATGCTCAAACAGGTATAAACTGATGCCACTGAAGTCAGGTGTTCAGTTATTACCTATGCAGCAATCCTGATTCATCCAGCAGTTTTCTCCTGACAACAACCTTGTATTGTGTACTTGAAGGCCTCCTTTAACTCTCTCTTTCAGTTTCCATATCTTTTTTTGTTTTGTTTTGTTAAAAAAAAAGCAGCACCAAAGTGTCACATTTTTTTAGCAATCTTTTAAAATGTAATCCTAGAATCATAGAACTGGGTTTTATCTTGATTTGATCTTCTTTCTTGTCTGCTTTGGTGTAAATGCCATTATGGCATCATTCCCGCCGTCTCAGAAAGGTTGTGGTCACAAGAAGAAGAAAACTGTGTTGTGATAGTAGAGATGTTTCTTTAAAGTAAATGTCAATTTTAGAAATGAAGGCATATTAGAGAATGATTGGATTTAAACTGATGACTGACTTAATATCCTTCCCAAGGTTGTAGTTAGAAACAGCGTAGTAGTGATCAGATGGTTGTGTAGACCATCTGGAAAAGAAAAATGTAATAAACTATTTTACAAGCTTAAAAAGAAAGGTTAATAACTTTGCCACATTAAACATAACATTAATCATTTTTTTTCTCCTGCTTTAATCAACTCTGCCAAATTATCAAACATAACCCAATTTTCTTCCAACACTAGAACTGCACTGAACTGTCATTTTCATAAAGCCTTTCATATTAATCAACCTCTGCATTACTATATTCGTAGGTCAAAACTGAGATTCAAAGCAGTGTTTCAAAAGTTAGTGCTCTTAAAAATCACAAGAATTGTGATTTTGTAAAAGTTACTGTTTGAAGACATTCCTGTCTGTCATGTCTTTAGAAATTTTTTTAAGGAAATATGTACAAATGATGAGGGAGCAATGTATCATTTCAGTTTTAAGCAATTACCCATCTGCTCAGACATGTAGTAACAGTCTGTAAAACTGAAGCTTAAATTTTAAGTCATTTTATGTATGTTTTTAATATTTTGGTATTTGACAACTTAAAGATTAATTTCTGTAAGTATTCACTCTCTTAGCTAGTCAATGATACCATTTTTAAGTAACGAGAGGAAATGTTAAAGCACTTTTCTTTTCATGAGGAAAGTGGAATTAAATTTAATTTTTCAATCCTCAGTGACTCATACTCTGATGCAAAATAAATTTATAAGATTTTTAAGTGAGAAGTGTACTGATATTGAGGTCTTTTCCATTTTAGTGGAGAATATTTATCAAACTGCTCTTACACGAATGCTGGCAAAAATGTCTTGAAAACGTGTAGTGTAAAATATGATTTACTTAATCCATTTTAAGGTTTACTAATTCCTGATAGGATTATAAGAAAATGTTTGGAACTAGAGCTGTTATAGAAACTATCTTTACTTTTTATATGACTTTACTGAAGTTTCAAGGGTTTTCTTACTGTGGAGTAGGCTAGCCTGAAAGGATGATGATCATGAAAGTGAAAGCACAGAAGACCCAATGTGCTTCTGGATAGAAGTCTCACTTGGAATCATAGAATCATCTGGGTTGGAAGGGACCTCCAGAGGTCATTTAGTCCAACCCTCTGTAGTGAGCAGGGACATCCCCAACTAAATCAGGTTGCTCAGAACCTTGTCTAGCCTCACATTGAATACCTCCAGGGATGGGGCCTCAACCACCTCCTTGGGCAACCTGTTCCAGTGTTCCACTACCCTCATGGTAAGGAACTTTTTCCTAATATCTAATCTAAATCTACTCTTCTCTAATTTAAAGCCATTTCCCCTTGTTCTTTCACTACAGGCGTTTGTAAACAGGCCCTCTCCAGCTTCTTTGTAAGCTCCCTTCAGGTACTGGAAGGTGACTATTATGTCCCCCCCGAAGCCTTCTCTTTTCCAGGCTGAACAATCCCAGCTCCCTCAGCCTGTCTTCATAGGGGAGGTGTTCCATGCCATCTGCTGGTTCAGATTTCTGTTTTGTTAAATTTGGCCTTCAGTTTGAACTCTAGTTATCCTTCTCATGGTAAGTATTGGTTAGCTAGGGATGTCTTCTTTCTTGCATCTTTTGTGTCTTTTTAGTTTTCTTTTTACTATTAAACATAACATTAACCAGAGCAGATAGTCTGATCTAGTTCTATTTCAATTCACTTAAAAGATCTGAACTCTAACCTGTACAGTCATTAACTCTTTCCCTATTTCTGATGGTTCTGTATTCTCTAAACTGTGACAATAAACTTTTTTTTCTGAAAAATTCCCATCCGGTTTTCTGTAGAACTGCTTTTTGATTATTTAGAGAGCATGATAACTTTATGATTTTTGTAGAGAACATTATGACATTATATTTTGTTAGATTTTTAACATCTAATGCTTTTGGACATACCCCCTTCAATTGCAATCTCAGGCTGAATACAACCAAAATCAAATGAATCCATTAAGGCAAACCTTGGTGTTGCTAGAAATGATTGTCAAACACACAGGAGATTTGAAGACACAAAGATCTGGCTCTTATAAGGTTTTTGGGTTTCTAACAACAAAAAAAGAGAACTTCCTAAGGAGGCTACCAAGTTTGCAGATTATTTTGTTTGAATATATTTATGTACATAGACTCACTTCTTGTCCTAAATCAGAATTTTAATTCTGTGTTATCTGCCTTGGTTAGTTTAAAACACATATAAATTTAATTTTCTCTTTTCGAAAGACATCTTGTAATGAGATTATCCATAAACTGATCTTTGCTGTCTGTCTGCCTGTGTTAGCTTCTGATTGCCAGATGCCAAATAAATGCATACATTGTCTTTTGAATTTGTGTCAGTGTGAACTTATGAACACTGCTTTCCCAATAATTTTAGTCTGAAAGTGGTAGCTTCTTCCAACATTTAGAAGTTAGTTTTTACCTAAGGTGATATTGACTGTTGCCCTGGGATTTTTTAATGAGAAATGATTAAAACCAAGAGCTGGACTGAATTGTCCATCTTTTGATAATAATTCTTATATTTATGATGTCAAGGGAATAACCAGCACTTAAAAATAACAAGCATTTTTTGTTTTTAAAAAAGGTGTGGTAGAGAAGCTGTATCAAGCCATTACTTACCAGGTCAGAAGGGGCCATATGTTCTGTTAATGCTCATCGTACTCCTGTATGGCTCAGCCTTTACTTCTCATCTTTACCTCCAGGAAGCTCTTAATTTTAATTTGAGGTAGCTCTGAAAAGAGCTTGAACATTAAGTCTCCCCTTTGAGTGTTCCTCAAAACAAAATTAAGAAAGAAAAATTAATAACCTTTAGTGGAGTTGGAGATACAATTGAATGCATGGTTGTCTGTTCCTTTTTCCCCTGCAGACAGTTGTGGTTCATGCACACAAACTTTGCACCTGTGGAGGTGTCTCTCTTTTGCAGATTATATTCTGGAAGGACTGGCTGGAGGCAGACTTCAGATAGATTCAACAAGCAGTGTGAGCTTTCTTAAGGCTTGTCAAGAATAACTACTGGCATCAGCTCTCACATGTTGTGAATCTGTCCTTGCAGCACCTGAGACATGGAGAGGGGGTGAGTAGGCAGGAAGGGTAGTGAGGAACAAAAACACTGGAGAAGAGACCATCAGCAGATTTTTGTCCTTTCTGTGCCACTATCTGGGCAGGCCGTGGACCTGTCTGCTAGGGAGCATTACGGGGACTGCTGCGAACACCACCAGCTGGGCCTCTCCTATGTGCAGGCACCAGACATGCTTCTTACCTGAGAAGTGTTACTCAGCTGACACAGTGCTCTGTAGGAGCTGTTGGTCTTCTTAGGTCCTGAAGTGGCACAGGACAGGGCTGGAAGCTTCTCCTCATCCTGATGCTGGCCATTTGAGGAGCCGTGGCTTGACCTACATTGAGTATCTGGGAAGGTTGGAAGGGAAGATTTGAACTTCAAAGCTAAATCAAGTTGCTCAGGATCCTGTACAATCGAGTAATGAATACTGCTTGTAATCATGCAGAGGTGTCCCTTCATTTGTGCCACACTAACTGGCAGCATGTTTGGGAAGATTTTGCTTCAAATCTGCAGCTGACAAGTTGGCATACAAGAAGGATCTACATCTATCTACCTATCTACCTCTGATCTATCTACTGTCTACCTCTGATCTTTCTAGCATTTTCCTAGGGTACCTTAGGTCTTCATAGATTTTGCCTTTTGTACCAGAATTTACTGAGTTTGTTACAGTGATGTAGGAAGTGTTTCTCATTTCTTATATGTGGATGGAATATTCTTTGAGCTTTCTTACTGTATTTTTTCCTTTTTAGGGAAAAAAAGGAGGTGAAAACTAGACACCAAGATGGCCTCTGATAATTATGTCATCCCATATAAAATGAATGACACATTTTTGAGGGAAGATTTTCAGAAAAATCATATCTGCTAGAATTTATTATATTTTCAAAAGTGGCTTTGTGACAGTACTTCAAGATGAGTCTTTCTAAACTCTTTTGTTATGGTGCCATAACAAAACATTGAAGAGGTTTTAGAACTCAGGGGTTACTCAGCAGCAGATCATGGAATTTTCTAAAAGACAGAAAGTACAAAGTCACTTGAATGAGACAAGAAAAAAAGAGCATAGACAAAACTTTTCTGTGTTGTCTTTACAAGACATATCCTATCTCCTGGACTTACCAAAGATGATGGAGAGTGGCCTGGCAATGACTTCTGCCAGCTCCCTCAGCACCCGTCAGGTCCCACGGATTTATGGATGTCCAGATGGCTTAGTTGCTCCCTAACCCAGTCCTCCTCAACTAAGGAAAACTCCTCCAATATCCTAACGTCTTCTCAGGGCTCAGGGGTCTAAGGCTCCTGAGCACAATCTCTAACAGTATAGACAGAGACAAAGAAGGCATTCAGTAACTCCACCTTCTTTACATCTTCTGTCACCAAGGCACCCACCTCATTCAGCAGGGGTCCTACATTGTCTCTAGTATTCGTTTTTCGGGCAATAGATTTGAAGAAGCCCTTCCTATTGTCCTTGACCTCCCTTGCACAGTTGAATTCCAGAGAGGCCTCAGCTTTCCTAGTCGCCTCCCTACAACCTCTGACAACAGTCTAATAGTTTTCCCATGTGGCCAGTCCCTCCTTCCATGATCTGTAGACTGTCTTCTTCCACTTGAGTTTGCCCAATAGTTCCCTACTTAACCATGCAGGTCTTCTGTCTCCCTTCCTCGATTTTCTAGGTGTTGGGATGCCCTGATCTTGACCTTGGTAGAAGTGATACTTGAATCTTAACCAACTCTCTTGGGCCCTTTTATCTTTTAGTACCCTGTTCCATGAGATTTCCCCTAGCAATTTCTTGAAAAGATCAAAGTTGGCCTTACTGAAGTCTAGGGTTGTGATCTGTGGTGTCCTATCCAAGACCACACAAGATGTTGAACCCTACCATCTCACGGTCATGGCAGCCAAGGTTGCCCTCAACTTCTACCTTTTTAACCAGACCCTCCTTGCTAGTGAGTATCATGTCCAGCAGGGCTCCTCTCCTAGTTGACTCATCCACCACTTGCATCAAGAATTTGTCATCAATGCACTGGAGGAACCTCCTGGACTGTGAATGGCTGGCTGAGTAGGCCTTCCAGCAAATGTCTGTGTATTGTAGTAGTACCTGCTGGAAGAGCTGTGACTATGCTACCCAGCCACAGTCTTTCAATGAAATATTTCATAGCAAACTGTTATGCAAGTGTTGTGTTTCAAAAAATAGTGAATGTTTTTATGAATATGCTGTAAAATATATACACATGGATAGATGATGATTCCTTGAGTAATTATGAACCATCTTTTGTTGCTTTTATTTACCAGTTAAGTTTTAATTTCTTTAACCTTTGTCATGACAGCTTTATAGAAATTTGATATTGTTAGTTTGAGAATAAATCAAGATTTGAATTAAAAGTATAAGACATTGCTTCAGAGCTTCTCCCAATCATCCCTTAGAGCCATTGAACTGCTAACTTGAGCATTATGTGGAATTGCACAACCAACATGCTTTTTTTCTGAATGAAGATATCTTTATGCATTTCCTATAGAGTTTCTGCTTTTGACTCAGCAATATCTGTGCCACAGAGTATAAGCTCTATTTAATAGTCCTTTAATCACAGAAGCTGAAGCTATACTTTCCCATTATATCATAGCTGTCTTCAACATCCTCACAGGAGATAGTAGAGGGGCAGGGACCAATCTTCTTAATCAGGTGGACAGCAATAGGACTAGGGGAAATGGGATGAAGTTGAGTCAGGGGAGGTTCAGGCTGGAGATGAGGAAAAGGCTTTTCACTCAGGGTGGTTGGGATCTGCAACAGCCAGTTTAGAGGTATATTCAAAGACTAAAAATGGATATACCTGGACATTGTTTATGTTTCACATGAAAATGCAGGGGAAATTGGAATAAAATCTTAGCCTACTTGTGTTTACATTCAAAACTGCATTGACATACAAATATTTTTAGTAGCTAGACTAGTTGTTGTTAAAAACTATGTGTGTATCAGATATATATTCATACTTCAATTTCTACTTTGTCTATTTCTAGTCTTCTCTTTCTAGTTTGGTTCTGTTGGATGCTTGCTTTTCACAATAAGGATAACATTATTCAGAAGAGAAATTATGGCTGATCCAGTACTATGAACTCTGAATAAATATTCAATTCTTATACAAGTATGCTTGTTTTGAGAGGTTCCTTATCCTTGAGCTTGGACATCTCTTAACAACAGATGTATTTTGTGCTTAGATAATATGAGACACAGGAGCCATTTTCTGGCATTTTTCCCTTGTGAGTGAAAAGAAGCAATTTAATATAGAGAATACTCAGCCAAGGCTTTGAGCTGGAAGATTGGGCAGAAAACCTATGGGACAGCAAGAAGACTATCTAAGATGTAGTAGACTGGTACTTTGGGTAAGGAATAACACTTGCCTCTTAACAAATTAAATTATTAGTCCAATTTATAAATAAACATTCCTCTTAAGTGTGCTGGGACCATAAAGAGAACATGAAATAAATACAGAAAGTTCCTGTCAAATATAGTTTCAGATTTTACCTGCTCTTAGGGCTATATGATATGACGACTGCAGTATATGTCTTCTCTTATTGGAAAGACAAAATCCCTAAGCAAAATTATTTTCTGTATCAATATGTAGAACTAATGTTCCATAGCATTCCAAAGCACTTGGGAAAGCAAATACTTGCACTTTAGTGATCACCAAACCAGGAAATCTACCTTCAATGGAAAATGGGGTTTGTGGTATATTCAGCAGCCTGATGAATTTTTTCTTTTCTTTTCTTTTTCCTTTTTTTTTTTTTTTTTAAATTTCTTCCCCAGAATTATCCTAAATGTGAAGAGACCAAGCTGAGGCTGTATTTTACTCAGCCTTCTGTACATTGAAGTTTTATTTCCCTCTGCCTTGTGTACATTGTTATAAATTGTAACAGTATATCAACTTAGTGTCTTGCAGAAGGTGTATTCTGTTTCTTATTGGTTTTCTTTAGCTCAGCTGCACATATGTTCCACATTACTGTCTGAAGCATTGCTATCAGTCCTCAGGGAATTATCAAAATAATTTCTCTGACATGTAAGTCAAATAGAAATTTAATATTGGTTTAAAAAATTCAGTGGGTTTCTAAAGTATGTTTATTCCTCTGGAGCTGTATTTGGTCCTATATTTTCAGATCTATGGTATTATTATGACACATTTTAAAAATCAGAAAATGATCTGCTAAAACAGAGCTTATACTGTGATGTGATTTAATATGATTACTAGCACACTGCATGATTCTAATCTGCTGAAATATAATTTAATGAAACAAGATGGATCTTCTGATCCTGACTAAGGTGGTTGTCCTACAACTTGCAAAATATTTGTTATTGATGTATAACTGTCATGTTAAACCAAAACATGGTTTAAATTTCCTAAGACAAACACCACACACATAAATTTCATTCTGTATTAATGCCTACTGAAAAAATACCACAGAAAACTTTATTCTACTGTATACAACACAAAATACTACATCTGGATATGGGCTAGCTCGTGGCTAGTATCAGGTACAAGGAGAATGCTTATTTTGCTCATGTTTATTTGCTTTCCAGTTATGTAATGTCCTTAGTAGAAAATAATTCTTGTACTTCTAATACTTTATGATATAAACCCACATATCTTTGTAAAGATCTTCTAAAAATGAAGACTGCAGAAGTTTTGCTTTGAATTCTGTTCTTTCTCAAACTTAGATATCACTGAGAGAAAAAAGCTTACATCCCAAAAATTTTATAGGCATTATGACACAGCAGGTTATTAAGGACAGATTGTTTTATTAATAAACTGATTGTAATGGTAGAACTTGTCTTTGGTTTTAATGATTTATTTGAAGTTTATTCTGTCATGTAACTTAGAGGGATGACTGCAGTCCTGTAAATGCAATTTTGAATGGAATGGCAACTTGCAAATTATGATGACTTTGGCACCTTGAATTTGTAGAATAAATTAGTCCAGTTCATTTTGACAGTTACAGAGAAAAGTAATTATAAAAACATCACCATGAAGAAACTCCTGATAAAGGCAGTGTTCCAGAGAAATAAAAAGTGTCCTCTTAAGGTACCACATCTGATATAATTCAAAATATAGTTTTGAAACAAAAAGGCTTATTAGAATTGCTTAGAAAAGAACTATACAAAAAGCTGTGCTTGTGGATGTAACATTTCATTGTAAAAATGTATTATTTCTGTATGCAGGTTTAGGTAACTGAGTGTTTTCAGTGTGGCTGTGCTAGTTAACTCAACTGACATCTACTTCTTACTTCCAAGTAGTTACAAAGAGGATGTACACTGAACACTTAATTCTGTTCCTTGTCTCCTTTCTCCAAAAGCCTCCAGGAAACTTACAACTATTTTTTCAAGCAATTCTGGAAGGCACCTGTTATATCTTCCCCTCTGCTGATCCCTCATGTCGAATGAATGAGCTAGAGCTGATCAAATACTGTGAGCTGAGATTGTCACTTCTCATGAAGCCAGCTGACAAAGATCCATTTGGGTGTAATGATGTGGGAGCCTTTTAGCACTCCTTGTTGGAAGACTGCTGTTTGACTCCTTGTTGTAATATCTTTATTGTTTTATCTTTTCAAAATACAGTTTTTATTTTCTCATGGGATGTTACCATCCAAGTTCAATGCTGCTTTAGTAATTTCCTAAGTTTTGATCAGAGGTCAAGAAATAAAAACACGAACCCTGCCATGATCTGGAAACAGGAGGCTGAAGTGGTGATGAGTTTTGGAGATCTGATCCTCAGCTGCTTATGGGTACAGCTTCCGTGCTAATGGATATTTATTGTCCAATGACCAAGAACCTGGTCCCTATCTGGGGCAGTCAGGATGAGCAGAAATGTAAAGGAGCTATGTTTTTCCCTTGGTTAAGGAGTACTATAGAGTGTCATTCAGATGGTGTCCAAAAACATCTAGATGTATGTGACTCCACAGAATTCATCCATTTGCTCTCTAACATGAAAATGTTTTTCTGACTCTGACTAACTTGTCACTGACATCTTTCATCCTGTGCCACAGAAGGTGAAAACATCCTTACACAAATTCTAAAACCTATAACAATATACCACACAATTCTTAAAAGAGATTTAGAGAAATTTGAGAAGGACTTTCTCTAGAGAAAGTGAAGAGATATTTAAGGAGAAAAGATGTGGAGATATAGGGTGTTGTAGGATACTTTAAATAAATAAGACTTGATTAAATCATGGTAACAGCACAATGGAGATTCAGATGAGATGAATTAGTTTTTGTGTCATGAGTCCTTTATATCTTAATGCTTTGCTTAAACATTCATGATGTTTATCTGTAAGAAGAATGCCTGATCACTGTATTCACCAAAGACTTCTGAGACCCAGAGGTGCCTAAACTTACAGTTAGCTTAGGGTGAACAGCGAACAACCACACAGATAAGTGCATGTGTGCATATATATATATATATATGTATACAGATAGTGCAGCCAAAGTTTGTTCCAGGGCTGGGAAAATTATACTATTCAGCCATGGACCAGAAAAGGCATCTAGGAGACTAGTTGAGTGCACTCTTAGTGACCCTAAAGGGCATGAAAGTACATCCAGCCTTGATACTCTGAGTGTGTGCTACCAGGTTGCTTAACATTTTCAGAAGCCATCAAATACTCAGCATTTATTATCTCTGCAATTTTACTTTTTCTCTCACTTTTTTTTGTCTTGATTTTTTTTGTATGCTGTCTTCCACAAGAAAAAAAACCCCAACAACAAACAAAAACCCCCCTCACTTACCTGCCTCGAGTAATAGGAAGTAGGAGAAGGAGATCCTCAGATATTATAGCAAATATTGAAGAACTATGAGCAGGTAAGTAGATGGATAGAGATCAGCTCAAACTGGAGAACAGTAACTGCAGTTGGAGTCCACTGATTAGATTAGATATTAGGAAGAACTTCTTTACTGAAAGAGTGGTGAGACATTGGAATAGGCTGCCCAGGGAGGTGGTGGAGTCACCATCCCTGGAGGTTTTTAAGAAGAGGATAGATGTGTTTCTTCAGGGGATGATTTAGGGATAAGAGTAGTGTAGGGCTATCGGTTGGACTAGATGATCTTGAGGGTCCTTTCCAACAGTAATGATTCTGTGATTATACTCACCTACAATCTCTCTTGTAATGAAAAATCATACTGAAATAAAATTAACTTCTCAACATGAATAATGCAAGTAGTGTGTTCTAGTTTAGGTGAGCTCATAAGTAGGGATTTTTTTTAAGAATAACATTTCTGGAGCTGATGAATAACTTTAATAATTTTAAGAATTAATACGAGTTGAGAATTCTAACATAAATCCTTCATGGTGTGTTTAATCAATTCAAATGCACATAGGATGTTTTATCTTCTTAAGACATAGAAAATATTATGACAAGCAAGATGACATTACCTTTCTATAGCATATGAGTAATTATTAAAAGTTTTAGGCATGTGTGGGTTGTGATAGTTCATTGAAATTCTTTACACATGCTTCATACATACTGGTTCAAGGTGGTTGGAGTGTATGTATCTTGTTAGTAGGTGAGTACCACTCTGCTCTCTCTTTTGCAAAAACTCCTGAGAGACTTAGAGTGCTAGAGGTTTAGAGCTGGGCAGTGCAAAGCTACCAGCCTAAGGTTATCAGTTTAAGAGCTTCAACAGTGAAATGTGATCATTCTGGCTAACATCCTAGCTGATATCAAAGGAGACTAGATCCTTTAAAAATGGTCACCTTCGCAAACAGCTTGCCCAAAGGATATTTCTGAGGCAACTCTGATGAAGAGGTCACTCAACCCCTATGAATTATGGGACAGCAGGGCCTGTCCTTAAGAATGTTTTGGCAATTCAGCCCCAGCAAAAGCTGTTTAGTGTTTGTATGGTTTCACCTAAGAGTTCCATTTAAACTTACCCTGTTTCTGACAGAGGGGAGTGACAGGTCCCCAAACTGCTCCCCTGACCCTGACCCTTGTTTTGTCTCTGAGACATACTGGGCTACAGGTCATTTTTGTTTTCCATATCTCTTAATGGATTTTTCTACCATCAGTCAACCCTTTCTAGAGACAACATCAATTTTTGTCACCTACAAAAATGTCAGTTCTTGTCACCTATCCTCAGGGAAGGAGTTTCAGAGCTTAGTTGTGCATTCAGTGCAAAAGGAAGCTCTTCCCTTTGTTTTATGTTGTAGAGCATATTTGTTGCCCATGGTTCTTAACTGGAAGACAGAATGAACTTTTTGCTGTTCATCTTCTCCATGTCACACATTATTTTATAGCCACACCATTCTCCTCTCTGTCATCTCTTTAACATGAAAAAGCTACTTTATCTATTTAATCATTCCTTGTAGAGAATCCCTCCCATGTCCTTAATTGTTATTCCACTTTTTTGCCTTTAAAGTTCTATTTACCCATTTTTATGGAGAGACCTAAATCCCACACAGTAGCTCAGAAAAGTAGTACACCATGTATTTACACCATAGCATAATGTTGCTTTCTATTTTGTTCTCCGTTACTTTCTTAATAATTCCAAATATTTAATTTCCTGTCTTGATAACTGTTGAGTGACCTTTTTCAATCCAACAATCTGTCACAGCCCTACAATCTCATAAGATCAGAGCACAGCACTCCATAACAAAACCTTCAGTTGTTTCTTAGAATGTGCATAATGTTTCATTTATCTACACTGAATTTCATCTACTGTTTTTTGTTCAGTTATTCAATAACAAGTTTTTCTTCACAATCAGGCCTCATCATCATTATCTTGAATAATTTAATATTGTCAGCAAAAATTTCTAACTTGACTATTCATCTCTTTGCTACCACATCATGAATGCATTACACAGCACAAGCAAGAACAAATGATAACTTCATAAATTGTATATTATGAAAAGTATCTTGGAAATCTATTTAATAAATTAAACTACTTAGGAAAACTAATAATGAGAATATTTTACCCTTTTGCCATGATTTTCCAAGAATCAATATGCAGTACAGGTTTTTCTAGGCAGAGGTTGTGTTCTTCAATAGGCCTGCTAATGTTTTTGAGGAAACAAAAAGTAATCTCTGGCACATATCTAAGGCCTTGTCAGGTCTCAAAAATAGAAGAAGCAGCTTTTAAAGCAAGATGCATGTTGACAACAATTAGTGACAATTTAATTAATTTTGTATTCAATAAACTGTCCATAGAAAAAATAGATCTTGTTACTTAAGCAGCAAAGGGAACATTGGAAGGGTGAAAAGAGCTAATGGGAGAGAAAAACAGAGAGGGGAAGCAAGAACAAGAGGATGGCTGCAAGCTGAAGCATAGGAAGTTCTGTGTAAATACAAGAAAAAAATTTTAAAGAGTGAAGGTGCCAGAGCACTGGCACAGACTGCCCAGAGAGGTTGTGGAGTCTCCTTCTCTGGAGAGATTCAAAACCCATCTGGACGCACTTCTGTGTGACCTGGTCTAGGGAATCCTGCTGTGGCAGGGGGGTTGGACTAGATGAACTTTTGAGGTCCCTTCCAACTCCTAACATTCTGTGATTCTGTGTGATTCTGCGAAGCTGAGATTAGTAGGTACTTAAGAGATAGAGACACCTAGTGTGTAGTTTGTGGAACAGGGAGAGGTCAGTGTTGGATTGAGACACTATAATATGCTATTAAGAGAGTTCTGAGGTTTGTCTTGTTTTGTTTCCTTTGTGGAGATGAGAACACCTCCACAAAGATGGAGATGGAGTGATTGTTTTCTGGGAAATGCCTTTCCTTGAGAACTGGGTATTTCTATGATATAATAGCTGGTGCATAATAGTTGCCTACTGTTAACAACATCTATGACTAGATAACATCTGGTACATTGGGTGAAACATTCTACATTTGTCCAAGTCCGAGCGTAGCATCCAGAGGTGCTCACAGTTCAGCTGTAGAGAGTATTCATAGCAAATACTTTTGCTGTATAGATGCAGTCTATGTTCAGTATACTTGAAATCATGGAGAATTTGCTTCTGTTGATTTATGACATGAGGCTGAGAAGCTGCTTAAAGACTCATGAATGTGGTTGTGAGAAGATTTGTTTCCAGGACTTTCTTCCAATAGAGGCTCTGTTTAATGACTTTCTATGCCAGTTCAGGAAGAATGATATGTGCTAAGTGGGATTATTAGGGTTTTTTTTCCCTTATAGCTAGATAATTCTCCATGTGGTGTTCAGGGGATTCTCAGAAATACAATCTTTTCTCTAGCTATTTTTGTTGCACAAAAGTATTCTTTTGTTTCCTAAGGTGGCTATTGCAAACCAAATGCATTAGAGGGTTCACCTATACAATTTAGCTTTTGTTGTGTGTTTCAGATAGTGGCTGGTTTATATAGATGGGAGTTAGGTATTCTGGCATACAGACTTTCTATGTATCATAATTTGTTGGTTGACATTGTTTATGCTGGCTCTACAGTTCAGAAGAGTGAGATTGGTATAATAGTATATTGGAAATAGCTTGTCAGAAGGGTGAAAATAATTGAACTTGAGAGAAAAACACTAATGGAGTCCAAATTCCTGAGCCAGGTGATAAAGATGACACCTGTGTATCTTAAAGTTTTTGATACCATTATTCAAAAGCTCCTCTTGAGTATAGCTCATAGGACAGTGGGCCTATTATAGTACTCATACCTATGCCTCTACTTGTACCACAAATGACTCTCAGAGGTGTGCACATGGGTACATTGAAGCTCCTAGCCTGGCAGTGAGGCTGCTTTTTGATTTTCCTAGAAGCTGTACTGATAAACATTTATAGTTCCCTCTTTTTCAGCAAAAATTGACTTTCTAGGCTGGAGGAAGGACTCTACATGGAAGTCATTGAACTTCTCTGTCTCCCCAGAGCTCATCTGGTCCTATAGTTCAGAAAAAGACATTTCCCCTGAGGATTGTGTGCACATATATAACCTGCTCGTTGGAAAAGTAAGAATATCTTGTACTTCTTCACATGGGTAATCTACCTGAAGGAGTAGATTTTATGTGGTCACGTGTATTCTTCTGGGCCCAGGTTTCTCTTGTCCTCTTTTATTACTTGCCTTCAGGGATGGACAGCCTGCTTATCTCTTTTCTACAGCAGCTTAATACCTTTTTTTTTGCTCACTCCAGTTCCAGAGGTCAGCCTGCTCCAAGCATTTCATTTCTCAAAGGCCTATTATTTAGAATCTGCATGTGGAAGTCTATGTAATGATCCAAAGACGGAAGGACTATTCTTAGTCTCCATTTTGATCTTGCTACAGAATAATCCAGAGAAAGAATCTGACATATCTAATTTTGAACATCTGTGCCTGAGTCAGTTGCCTATATTACTTTTGTGAGGAGACTAAGACTTGTGATGCATGATTCTTCTGATATATTTCTGTTGCCTACCTTAGGAGGAGATAAAACATTTATTAGCAGTACATCTTTCTCCCCACTTGTTCTGGAAGAGATCTAGGATAGTAGTTCACATGTAGATGTCTACATAGTAGATGTCTTAAAATATATGAGATAGACAGATCCTACTACTTGGGCCTCAGCCAAGAAAAAACTTGGCTAAATAAATTCCTCTACAAATTGCAAGAATAGCAATGAACTTGAAGTGAGGAAGTTGCTCATCCTCTGCAACATGCATAGTTTTTCCTTTAGAGGTAGGAGTTCTGTGTGGTGGCAGTACCTGTAAAACCATTAAACTCACTAATTTAAAACATAGAAGTAAATGTAGTCCTCTGAGATGAATCTTAAACATTCTTTATTCCTTTTTATCTCCAGCTAGTCATTTCCAATTTTTACAACAAATGAACATACGAGGTAAAAAAAAAATGAAAAAAACAAAAACAAAATGAAAAAACTTCTACAGAGAAACTACAAGCAAGGAATTTTATGGAAACTGACTGTGTTCAAACACATTTTTGAGTAGGTTGTCAGGAAATGATAACTATTTCCCTAACGTGCAAACTATGAAAGGTGTGAAGGCAGCAGAAAATAAAATTTTGGAATTTATTGGAATTTCTAATGCTTTTGTTGAGGCTTTATGTACCTGGCTTTCAACAGTTGGATTGTTATAGAGGATCTTCTCTTTTTTTTTCAGAAGTTTGTCTGTCAGAAGGGAAATTCTTTATATTGGTTGTAAGAACACTTATCTGAATATGATTCTGCACTTGTTGAGTGCTACATCAATATCTGACTTTTTTGAGGACATTCACAGTGTTAGCTATCACAGTCTTTCATTCTTACAGTTAAGTAATTTTAGGCTAAGTTTAGGATGGATTTTGGGTTGCTGCTTGGTCTTTCAAGCTCCAGTATTTAACCAGTATGTAAAAGAGATCTAACAAGCAGGTAGATTCCAGTGAATCTGATAGTGGAAGCAGATTATGCTATGATAAACAGGTCTAGAAAGAGGGGATTAGGCATTGGACCTGTTTCAGCATGGCATTGTGCATCTGGCTGACCTCAGACTGGTTGGACTCCAACTCTGTTAACATTGTCTCAGGAAACTTTTTCAGCAGTCTACTTTTCTTCTAACCCTGCTTGCTTTAGTGTCTCCTGCTTGTGAAACACAGTGGGAAAATGTGGGACTCCCTGGAATATTCATAAGAAGAAAGGTGAACTTTGGTCCATGGCCTCAAGTGCCTGGGGTCCTCTGGTTGTAAAAGCATTTAGCTTGGACTTAACCCTATGGCTAATGATAAGTGATCTACAGAAGTATTGCTGTCCTGCATGAAGATAAAACATAAGGTATTGGTGCTATTTTACGTTTACCTCGACTTTCAACCCTGATTTTATTTTCAGCTTGTCTAAACAAATATGTTGAAAGCTTCAGAAGTCTGTTTTCCAGACCTGTTTGGCAAACAGCATACAATCATGAGTGTAGTAGAGACATTTTTTATGAAAGCTGTATGTACTTCAGGAGTTCTTCTGGGAGACATGCCCAGTTCCATGATTTGTTTTCATCCTGGAGTAAGGGAAGCAGATAGAACTGTGCTTACCAGGAAGTAAGGTGTCTGCAAGAAATCTGAGGGTTTGTGTATCATGTGTAAGAACCCTTAAGGAACAATCCAGCACCAGGCAAATTAATATCATAGTAACCATAGAGAAGTCAAGGAGAATATTGTACCTATCCATAGATCTACTGAGTCATGCACTGCAATGTTCCTAAAAGCAGCAGAAGTGATCCATGGAAGAAATAAGTCCTACTCTTTCTTAAACAGAATCATGGAGAATAGATGATGGAGTTAACAGCTCAGCAACTATTTTCTATTCAGACTTTTTGTGCTGATGCATTAACCAAATTATGGAAAAAAGTCCTCACATAAAGCAAATTCATAGCCTTAATTCTATGTTTTTATCAGTATAACTAATGTATTTTTATCTACTTCACAATTTTACTGGGCCATTAAGAGACAATTGCATCATAAGTCTGTAATTGCAAATACAGGCAGCTGTTCTTATTCACTGAATTTCATATTGTTGCCATCTGACTTTCTAAGTTTATTTAGTATGCTAGCTTATGCCAAAGTTATTTCCCCCCCACCCCCTTCTTCCCTCCATTGGTCTGCACTTTTTAACTAGCTCAGAAAAGAACAAGATGAGAGGAGGTTTTTCACCAGACATTTTGCATGGCAGTTCGCACAGGCAGGGCATGAAGGGAGAGTGCTGAAGCTCTGCCATGTTCAGAGGTGAGCTCAACTACTGGTCATCGCTTGCCCAGAAGAAACCTATTCATGTTTTCCTCCCACTGGAAAGCCTCTACCAGAAAGGATGTGGTGACCTAGACAGAGCTCCCATATAAACATGCAGCTGTCCAGGTTTCTCGTTGCAGCACAATATATTTTCTGTTGTGCACCACAATATAAGAAGGATATGAAGCTATTGCAGAGTGTCCAGAGGAGAGCCATGAAGATAGTGAAGGGTCTCAAAAGTAAGCCATAAGAGGAAAGTTAAAGTCACTTAGTTTATTCAGGCTGGAGAAGAGGAGACTGAAGGGAGACCTCATTGTGTCTGTAACTTCCTCACAAGGGGAAATGGAGGGGCAGGAGCCAATCTCTTCGGTGACTAACAACAGGACCTGAGGGAATGGCATGAGGCTTTGCCAGGGGAGGTTCAGGTTGGATATTAGGAAAAGGATCTTCACCCAGAGGGTGGTGGAGCACTGGAACAGGATCCTTAGGGAAGCAGTCATGGCTCCAAACCTGACAGAATTCAGTAACTACACCCCCAGGCCCATGGTGTGATTTTTGGGGTTGTCCAGTGTATAGAAAAAAGTTGGGCTTGATGATCCTCATGGATCCTTTCTAACTCAGGACATTGTATGATTCTATGATCAGCCTGTTGATGAAATTTCTTACAGCAGCTCTAATGTTAACTCGTAGCATATGCTGGAACTAAGACAAATCATGAAGTGTCCAACAAGTGAGGTACACTAAAAAAAAACAGTTTTAAAATGTGATGGATTGAATGAATTGTGGCATTCAGGCAGGGTATGACAGTTTCTCTGATGTTTTGGAAGACTGCTGTAACTTAAATGATGAAAGACTTTGAGGTGAATGATGAGAATAGTCAAAACTAGGAAAAGTATTGAACTAATAAAACAGGAAGTTCAGAAAGTCCAAGAAGGAAAACTTGAAAAATGAGACTATGTAGATAACCTTCTCCTCCCATACAGCTTCCTCCTCAAACAAGAAAACATACAAACAATCAACCAGGGAACCATGAATCAGCCTACCAGCTCTCAGGAGAAGGAACAGTCAGAATCACTGCAATCTGAGTGAGAAAAAATAGCAAGACAGTGGAAATTTCTGTTGTCAGCTAGACAGTAATCCCTAATTCTGGAAGCCAATGATGAGAAAACGTGACACTGAAGACACCTTTTCCCAGTGCAACAGAAGAATCCATGACCTGCTGCAATACTAGCCTTTAATGAAGATAAACCTGGTAGCTATACTGTATAAATCACTGCTGGATCTTATGTATTATTCAAGCATCCAATTGCCAGGTGGAGAGGGTAAAGCTCTTGCTTGATGCATAGCTGCAGTCTAGTCTATTCCTGCTCTCTCTGGTACTCTGAACATCTAAAACAAGGCATGGATAGGAAGAAATACTGATATATCTAAGCACTGGTCTCCAAAGCTATCTGACTGCATGGGAAAGGTCCTCATAAACTGAAAGCCTCTGAATGCCTGGTCTTTGCTCTCTGAGGCAAAAAGCCCAGACTGGTAGATTGAGGGCAAAACTAATGTTTGTACAATTGTCATTTAAGCCTAGGCAAAAAGTGATTTCCCCCTCTTTTACTCATCCTAAAGAGCAACTCACTGTACATCTTTCTATTACTTACAATATTATTTACTGCCACCATCTTGTCAACTAGCTTTTACTGAAATTACAGGGAAAGAGGAGTGTTCCAGAGCCTACATAAAAACATGATAAAAAAGATACAGAAAGATAAAGATGATAAAGATAAAAATATAAAGGACTTTTGAAGATAAAGTAACCTCAGATTTTAGAAAAAGGCTGACTATGTAGTTACATTAAAGAAAACTGATGTCCAGTAAAGGCACAAATATCACAAGGAGCAGTAACAAATCTATAGCCAGAACTTTATAGACATAATAGTCATTAACTAAACTGAAAAAAAAAAAATAAAATTTGAGGAATAAGCAGCGTTTCCACACCTCAGCTAAAAACATTTCTTTACTTGCCTGTAAAGTTTAATCTAAACTTTTCTGTTGATCTGCAATGTCAATGGCATTGAATTAAATGTGAACACTTTCTGGCCCACAAGTATACTAGTGAAATCTAGTCTCCAAAACAAGGTGACCACTAGGAATAGCCACTTGCCTGTTTCAATTCCTGAACCATATATAGAAATAGTTCAGGAGTGTGCCAAATGTCCAGGACTGAAACTATGCCAGGGACCATTCTAGCAATATAACTGTACAGAAATTTGATTTCACCACCTAAGAAAATTTCTTTCTATGTAATATTATAGTCATGGAACCTAAATTAAGGATTGAGATCTGTGGAAGGGGAGTGGTGCATACAGGCTGTAATCTGAGTTAGTAAAAATTGGGAAATAACAGTTAATGAAACCTGAAAGATAGGGAAGATAAACCTAACAACTTTATAATCAGTAATATTCATATATCCTTTCTGTGTCAAAGAAAAAAATGCAGTTCTGGAAGACCAAGCTAATTTATATTTAGTGTCTCCACTGAAAGCAGGAAGGTATGTCTAAATTGAACAGACTGCCCTAGACTCTAACCAAAAGGATAAAGAAAGATTACAGACAGTGTCAATTTGAAAGAACAAAACAGTACTTACAGCACAGCTTTTTTACTTTGTAGATTCCTATGCCTGGCTGCCTGGTAACACAGAAGTCCTCACTTTGGTGAGAAGTAGTTCATTAATGCTTTAAGTTAAGCATGTGATTGTTATGTATAAGATAGCTTCAGCCAGACAAATCTTTCCTGAAAGGAAAGACAGTGAGGGGATAACCAAACTGTAGGAAGAGAACAGGAGAACACTGACTATATGAGTTGATACTTCAGTGAATGTGAGGGCATGTCTCTAAATGAGTGAGAAGATAATGTGGTGGGCAATGTAAACCTAGTTGCTTACATAGTATGCTGAGATCAATAGGAAGAAAAGACTTGAGATCATCTTTCCTATTCTTCTTCCCCTAGATTCTTTCAGCAGTTATTAAATGGGTTAACATAACAGAAATATTGCTCTATTATGTTAATAACAGAATATTATTCTGTATTTTTTGTTAAAGGAAAAATCATAATGGCAATTATTTGTGATCACTATTGAAGTATCAATTATTTGTTTCCATCTGAAGAGTATTTGATTTGCTTTGGTCCTACTGCATAATATCCTAGCACTAAAATGTCAAAAAAAAATTAGGATTTTCAAACAAGTCAATGACTGTCTTACAGAGCACATTCTCTGCTGAGGAATTCCAAAATACAATATGCAGCATGGTTTACCCTTTCTGTTAGTACATTTAGTGACATTTACTACAAGAAATTAGGTTGCTTTAATAACCTTAGAAACGTCATGTTCATTTATTAAGTGTAATGGATGATCACTTACAGAAATTTTTAGATGTTTTTAAACAGGTGATTTAGCTCAGGCCCATTACTGAAGTAACAGAAGTTAGCAAGACTATTGATCTCATGAAAGAGAGATTGGTGCACAAATGTACAAAGTGGAACAATTTCACTTCCCAGTGGGAAATGGGCTACAGACAAGACTGGAATGAGTCAGAATAAGAGTCTGGAACAGAGAATGGGTATTGTGGGAAAGAGGCTGGAAAGGAGGTCAGGAAGATATTAGAAGCAACTATGAGTACAGGAGAGATCTGAACTGGGCAAACTAAATCAATGCAATATTCCTGTCCATGTTCTCTTAATTCAGCTGACTGACCACTGAAAAATAAATCTTCCAAAATAGAGTATTCTAAAGGCGGATAACAATTTTTATCTTCATCAAATTATTTGTATTTAACATGAGAACTGAATTTTAAGGTTTGAAGGCTATGAAAGGAAATAAGGGTTCTTTCACTGGTAACTGAGAATGCTTTAAAAATTGCATGTCTATTATAAAAGAGGAAAAAAAGTGCACCCAGATCTGTGCCTTGGGTTTCCTGTGACAGGTTAATCTAAACATGAATCTGTTGCCCATATAGTATGAATATGATTATTTAATATTAACACCTGTCCCTGAGTCTCTTAGTATAATCATATCCTTAGGGGTTATTAAAATTGCTGAAAGTTTCAATGCCTCCCTCTTTGCTGTATGCAAATGTATTAAGTTATGAGCACAGAAAAAAAGAATTGGGACATGAACTTAGCTGCTACTAATTTAGCTAAGCAAATTAAAAAGGAAAAATCCAGAGATATTTTATAGTGATGAGTAATAAGCAATTTTATTAATGCCATGTTTGAAAAATTAAACTAATTTGGGCTACCCAATTGTTGAACATCACCAGAGAAATCATTGGGTGAAATCTGCCAGAAAATCTGTTGAAATGTGTTTGAGGAATATACCTGGGGAACCAAGTTTCATAAAGTCTGGGTAGAATGGAAAGGAAACTAGATTCTGTCATGCAAATTTAATACAGACTTTTCTAAATGTCTGTAGCCCTTTTTAGCATGTAACAATCCCTAATAATGTTCAGCTTTATAAGATTTTGCAGCCATTTCAGTCTATAGGCCCAAAGCTGCTCTTCTGTATTGTACTTCAAAGAAGGGAGAAGTGTACTGCTGTAAAACAGTTGGTAGTCTTATCTTAAGCTCTTACTCCTTTACCTAAAGGAAGGTTCATAAAGGCTGCCAACAAGTCTGTAGGATGTGGCCATTCTCAGCTACAGTCAAGAGAGTGTGAGTCATTCCTATATACATATATATATATATTCACTTCCTCCATTTCACACCAAAGCTCGTGGAAATTGCCCATTAGCAATTAGAGGGAATATGCCTGGGACAAAAAGCTTACATTGCTAATAACTTTGTCTAATTGTTATTTCACATATCCACCTACAACCAACAAGGATTAGACATGGTTTCTGGAATGGTAAAAAATCTTTTTATGGCAAAAAGATGCATTCATTAAGATTCCCTCTAACTTGGGAAGTTAATGAGCGCTTGTTCTAAAATGCATTTTTTTGTGATTAATTTTAGAAGGCAGCAGGAATCTAATTTCATCTATGTTAATTTTTCAGAGATAAATTATAAAAACCTGCATCCTGGAACAAATGGTCATTGAATAGCTAGACTAACATTTAAACACATATCAATTTAACCTGCAAGCTGTTAGGTTGAAAGAAAAAAAAAAAGGAAAACTAAACCACTGGATGACTGGGAAACATACAGTAAGCATTAAGTCAAAACACTAATAGCAAAGATAATATTTGACAGGACACTTGCTTTCAATATGTGTCATTAATTAACATATTTATTGTTAATACTTTTTCTGGAAAAGCTCATGTACCACAAAACATTCTGCTTTTAGGCTGAACTCATGTATATAGAAGTTTAAAATCAACATAACACATGCAATATATGTAACTATGCATTTTAATATTAACTTTTAGTGTCTGTTCATTTCTTCTGCCTCATTAAATATAATAGGAATGGATGGTCAAATGTAATTGGAATATTTTATTTAAAATAATACATTAAAATGCTGCATGACAGAGAATGTTAATCTCAAATTTGTGAGTGGACCTGTTGCCTCTGGTTTGTGACCTTTTTAACTTAAAATGCATGGGATCAGTGCTAGGCTTGCTTAAGTATAATTGGTGTTCCTGATTCTTCATTTGTTTGTTTCATATATAAATATGATTTGAAAGGATTCCCTGTGGTCACAATTACATCCTAAACTGTCAGTCTAATTAAGAATTTACCTATGTATCTGAAACACTTTTGATCACAGGACTGGGGAAAATCTGACATTCATAGACTCAGAAGATCTAGAAATACTTATAAATACACTTTGACCAGTGTACAGCTGCTTATATGAAGCTTCCTTACACTAACCAGTGTAATTAGATGATAACAAAATCTTTTTGTTTGCTTAAAGACTATCTTGTGCAAAAAAGTAAGAAATCCAAAGATCTTTGCTCTCTTCTCTAAAACTCAGAGTCCCAAAACTCATTGGTGAGCACTAGCACTTTACAAGAATCTGACATTTCACAATCTTGCATTCTGATTTGATGATTAACCCTTAGCAGTCTGCTTACACTAGAGTGGAATAATAGTTTAATGGTTAGTTAGCATGCCAACTTGTAGTTGATTACATGACAACAACTGAAAGAAATATTCCCCTTTTACAGATGTTAAGAAGCTTGGTGGAAATGTTCTAACCTGGTTCCCAACAAAACTTTGTCCTGGATTCATCTGCCTCAAGAGAGCCTTAGCATGCCTATCTGAGTCAAGCACTGATAGGTGGGTAGGGTTACTAGATTCAAACAAGTCCAGGCAAGTCATAAGTCTATTCCCATACGAAATGCTTAACAAGAGGAGTTTCTGATGATTTACAATAATCTACATTATCTCTGCCTTTTTTTTTTTTTCTTTTCTTTTTTTCCCCTGGACCAACAGCCAGGTATAAGTATTGTTTATGGCTTTATTGACAATATTTAGGAAAGAAGTTTTATTGGGATGTTTTCAGTGTTCTCATTTCTACTATCATTATCTACATGATAGAGGTGTATAGCAGCAAAAGTATATTTAGAAAGAAAAAAACCCCAAACATATTTTAAATATCATTACTTATTTGAGCTTTAGGCTCAAAATCTTAATGCTTGGAGCAGGTTCTAGCTTATTTGGGGGTTGACTTAAAGCTTTCATTATTGATTAGATAACCAAAGACATTTCACAGAAGTAACAGCTTACTTTGTTCTCATTTTCTTATTAAAGCAAAGGATAATTGTTTTTTATAAATGTTTTGTAATAGATCAGAATGTTGCCCTGTCTTCATTCAGAGGTAATACTGTCCTTTTCACCCAAGCCACAGCGGCATTTTGAGTACTGGGAAGACAATGCCATGCCTGCCAAGGGTTATTTGCTTGTTGAATGACTTTGTTAGCTTTCATGAATGAACTGACTCAAAAAAATATAATGCTATATCTTCACTAAATTTTCCTCTGGGCTAGCTATGAAAGAATAATATCTATGTTGTCCTCTGAAATTACCAATGAAAGACCTATCAAAAAAGAAAGGAAGCCTGCTGCCCGAAGCTAGATTCTTTGTGATACAGTCTTTACAATTCACAGTATATCTATTGTATAACAATATCCATGGTGTGTGTCTGAGCTCAACATTCTGGGTAAAATCCCTGGGGGACAGATTTATATTGATATTTTATCAGCTTTGTGTTCTAGATCAAACACTCAAACTTAGTTTTGTTTGGTGATTTTGATAAAATAACAACTGCTTGAATTCTCTAAGAATTAATTTACCTAGAAATGTGAAGGTTAATTTTAGTGATATTCTTATTGTAATTTTGTGTTCTCATGATGAATACACTAAGTATTTATTTCTAGACACAACAGTATTAGAATACTTAATGAGATAAAAATGAATTTATTTTCATGTAATACATGTAGAACAAATTTATATGGAGATAGGCACTTGTAGCATAAATCACAGAATCACAGAATGTTAGGAGTTGGAAGGGACCTCAAAAGTTCATCTAGTCCAACCCCCCTGCCACTCCAGGATTCCCTAGACCAGGTCACACAGAAGTGCGTCCAGATGGGTTTTGAATACCTCCAGAGAAGGAGACTCCACAACCTCTGTGTGCAGTCTGTGCCAGTGCTCTGGCACCTGAACTGGGAAAACATTTCTATGTGTATTCACACAGAATTTCCTATGCTTCTGCTTACAGCCATTGTCCCTTGTCTTGTCACTGGGCCTCACCGAGAAGAGCCTGAACTCATCCTCCTGAAACACACCCTTCACATACTTAAAAGAATAGATGAGGTCACCCCTTAGTTTCCTCTTCTCTAAGCTCAACAGACCCAGCTCTCTCAGCCTTTCCTCAGAAGGAAGATGTTCCAGCCCCTCCATCATCTTTGTGGCTCTGCGCTGGACTCTTTCCAGCAGTTCCCTATCCTTCTTAAACTGAGAGGCCCAGAACTGGACACAAGATTCCAGATGCGGCCTCATAAATACATAAGAAGTAACAAATAAAGTGGCAGGACAGCTGACAGGTGGAACTGTTTCAGATTTGCAGACTGTTCTGGATTTTTCCAGCACAATATTAGCTCTAATCACACTACTAGAGAAAGCTGTTTGTGTCACTTGATGGACTTTAGCATTATTTTCTATGATACCAGAAGTTTCCTTTAAGAAATTTATATTTTTCTTTCCAAACATTTACTGCTTTGTGAAGGCCCTAGAGCCATGTAGAATCCAGGCAGAGTGATTGTCAAACATTTCTGGAATATATACAGCTTCTAGTCTTCTAGTTCTGCACCAAGCATAGTGAAATGCAAGAGTTTAACTGTGTGGCCTACTTTAGTTAAAAAGGCCCTGCACTAAACTTTTGAAGTCGAGAAAGTGAATTTCTTACTACCCACTACCTTGCTTAGAGCTTGGAAATTTTTTAAGAAAGATGGAAAGCAGGAAAAAATCTCTCAAGGACTCTAGTGAGGATGACCTCAATTCTATGTTCACAGATGCACCAAGATTGACAAACTAAACAGTGAGTAGGTGGGACATCCTAGGGAATCACAAATTTCAGAGATAATCAATGTTTAAGCAATTTGACTAAATCCTAAGGCATAGTTTCAGTATATTGTGTAGTAAGAGAATAAAGAGTAACTTTGGTAGAATTCAGATTTCTAAATCTACCTAGTGGGTGAGAATAAGAAACAGTGCTTCTTCCTGACTCTGCAAATGCTTAAAGTCCACAAATTTCCTTCATTATAAAACTCCAGATTAACTGCTTTGTTGCCTTTCTATATAACCACAAGTTAAAATCTCTTCTATTACCTGTAAATTGCTTGTCTTTCATATTACTATTTATTCTCTTGACATACATGCAGAAAAAAAATGAAGTATTTTTGTATAAACATATTCATATATTCATAATATTCATTTATTTCTAGAAAATAGATGGGTCAATACTTTTGAGGTGTTCTTTGCTATCTAAAATTTCTACAATACTGAGATATACCACCAATCAACTCAGCTGAGTTCTTCTTTTTCTTTAAAAACAAGTAGAAATATTTTAGATAACGTACAGCCCGTTCATCTGATCTTCCATTTTGTTCCTCAGGCACTCTGTGTACATGTTGACTTCCCTCCTCTAATTGTGCATTGTACATATCTACTGATTGTAATGTCTGTGCCTGTCCCAAAATCAGAACCCCAAATACACTGTCATCTTTCTTGATTTCAGCTGAGATGGATGTTGCTGATTTTATGCTTCCCTTCTGTTGCTGGGTTTCTGAGTACTGCCCTAAGTTGAAGCAGAACCCAGTAACACATTAGCTGCTATTGCATTTGGGGGAATTGGCTATATTTCTTTTTGAGAGTTTTTAGCAATGTTGCTCGTGCTTGTGGGCCATTTGCTTTCAGGAAACTAATCCATTTACTGTTTTTCCCTCTAACTGTTCTCTTATCACCTATTTTGATGGTATATCTTTTCTACTGTTCAGTCTGGGGTACCCAGAATGATATCCTTCACTCCCTGTTACTTCCGCTAAGTACATTATTTCTGACAGTCCATCCATACATATCTGCTCTGCGCCAATTTATGAATTTTCTAATCTCATATTGATGGTGGAGTATTTCTCCCGGGTTGAGTCATCACCTCTTTTAACTCATTATGACCAAAAATTAACACCTGAATTTTCTTTCATACTTTCTTTTCCCCTCCATCTCTGTTTCCGTTGACAACTTTGAACAATAAAACTTGAAGCCTGTGTTTTGTTGATTTGCATCAGATAACCATGAGATGTTCCTGTGCTGCTGTTTCTTCATCTTTTAGATTCCCTCAGTTCACCTAGTTTTCATCACCTTATTCCAAAAATCCCACTTAGGCTCTCATAATATCCTTCAATCATTATCATCATGTTTTTACTTCCTGCTTTTCCAAAGGTACTCACCACCCATCCTTTTATAAAATTTAGTATTTGAGGTCATGTTGATCTGATTCTCTCATTTCCTTCTGTTGTTTTCCAATGCTCTATCATATCTGTGTCTGTATCGTCTCAGATTCAAAACACTGTGTGACTACTTCTCTTTGCAGATGTTTGATGCATTTTTATCTTTGTTTATGCTCAGTGCAGCACCTTTTAGTTTATTTGAAAAGATAAAGTCTCTACTGAAGTAAACCTAGTGTACATTTCACAGCCTGCATGGGCAGGCTTGTCTACAAGACTGAGTGATGGCTCTTTGGTGACTTAACTGAAATGTAGATGATGGCTGCTTCTCAGCTGACAGATGTCTACATTATACAATTAGATGCTGTAACTGGCATTGATGTCTATTTGGCAGTTTCAGCAGAGTTCAAGCATTGAAATAGTTTGGAGACTAAATGATTCTGTCACTCCAAGACTTGGTCATTTCAGAACAGGCCTGATATTGCTGATCCCAGACTGCTTTCTCTGTTTTCTGTGTGTGAGTGCATGCTGAGGACTTACCTCTCTGTGCCTGTCAATCTGATGTGCTTCAGAAACGCTGCATTAACTTTAGAAGAGATCATGCGCCTGTAGAAAAAGTTACTGCACAAAACGTAAAGGTCATAATTTTCTGACAAAAATGTGAGGATCTCACCTGTCCTTTGCTTACTTGTAAGAATCACTGATATCTCTGCTCAAGCCATCAGTCCTTGTCAGTAACATATCTTTATGCTTTTTTTAACATTTACTCTTTGTTGATGCTGTCTACTTCTGCCCTTTAAAATGTGTCAAGTAAAAAATATGGTATAGAATGTTTTTCAAAGGCCTTTCTTCAGAAACTGAAATAAAAAAAATAAAACCCAACACCTTTTGGCCACTTTCTAAGTAGTTTCACTCAGTTCAGGTAATTAAAAATTAAATCTTACCCCTGATTATACAAATTTACTGATCCAAGGTTCTCTGTTGTCATAGACTGAATAGTTGTTTTGGACAAAGTTTATTAAGGGAACCCTCTCATTGAGCCATGAGGATCAGAATGCATCTCTTTGCTTTCTAAACTCCTTCTCAGATAGGAACCTAGGTGCCTTTGAGTTCAATCCTCGTCCCGGACTTGGTCGGGGGTTTATCTCTAAGAGATTGTACAGGTGTAATTGAACCTTTATACCACTTTGCTCGCAGGATTAAGGACAGCAAACAATGTATTTAAATGGATGAATGATTTAGAATGACAATAAATACTGAAGAAGAAGAAGAAAAAAAGCACTAATCAGAACTATTTATTACACAGAATAGATATCTATCACTTACTAATATAGTGCATATTTCATTTGAAGAAATAGTCAAGCAACAATATTAAAGCTATAACAATAATTAAGTAGGGATGGTTGTTACTAATACCATACTAATACCATGCAGCCATACTGACTATGGGAGAATCTCTTTCAGCTTCAAGGGGTAATGTTGGGGAACAACCTCTCCAAGGGAGGCACATCCACACACCCAGGAGAGGTGTATCAGAAGTTCCTACTGTTGAAAAGCTGAGTTTTTATACTCTAAGTGATTGGCTGTTGGTTCCATGTTAATAAGCCAGATGTGCCAGCTCAGCAGTCTCATCTCCAAAGGTTTAGGTAAGTTATCAGTGCTTATTTGTCTGCCACATAAAAATGACTTTCGGTATCCTCCAGACACATGACTTTGGAATTTGTGGAGTAAGGCTGATTTTAGCATTCTTCAACACCAAAACCAGTTTAACGCTCCCTTTCCATCACTGATAACATTTGCAGAGAGGCAAAGTTTGAACTGTTAACCTCCACCTAGGCAGAGTGTCCTGTTATGTCCATACATGCATTGAGTGCACTGCAGGATCAGGATCCTCAGAACATGTTGCAGTATGATCTGACTGTTTAATGCATAAGGGATTTAATGAGTATTTCTAGTGTAGCCTTAGCATTCTGACTCATGTCACCACTCCTGAATAGTGGCTTAGAGAAAGGTATAAGTTTATATTTCAATGATCTTACATACCCTATTGACAGACACTTCCCAAGGACTTCCCTCAGACTGGAATAATAATGCACTGAACACCTTCACCAAGAGGACAAACAGTTGACAGGTGTCAAAGAGAAAGGGAGTTTGATGAGCCATCTGCAAGTTGAGTTATGTACCAGCAAGAAAACATGACTAGCTATATCACAGAAGAAAAATGTGAGGTTTGATGAGGTGTAACTCATTTGTGTTTCATGCTCCTGGGAGGCAGCAGCAACAAAGAAAGATGCAGCTTCATCTCAGTGAGCAGGAAAACAGTGATACATTTACAACAATAAACAAGACAAAATTAATAGAGACATTAAAAAAGGACCTATTAGAGCTGAAGTTGGGAGCAAACACCACCATGAAGATTTATAGTCTGGAAAATGATATGAACTGAATATATAATTAGTATTTCTGTTAGCATTTCATAACCCTTGTCATAATTTGCAAGACTATTTCTAGCAAATAACTGAATTGTTGTTAATAAAACATGATTTTAGTGAAAGGTAAGTGGAATTTTAATACTTCTAACTCTAGTCTTATTGTGTATGTGTACATTGTGTCCTTGTCAGCTATTAGCTTTCTAATCTGTTAGTTTAGATCAGGATCTCTGTCTTTTGGATTTTACAGCACAAAATACAGTAAGGTGTTTTTCCAAATGAGCCTGCTATTGAGCAGGTCAACATAAACAGTAGCAAAGCACCAGTACTCAAGTTCAAGTAAAACCTCCATGCACTCTTTTCCTCAGCTGATTAGGGGCAAATATGCATAATTTGTCATTCTGGCTTCTAAATCACAATTGAAATGACAATTGGAAAAATTAATGTAAATTATTCTCACTTTTAGTTTTCACTGTTCATCTTCTAATTTAAGACCTAAGACAAAAAGATGGGTAGAACAATAACAGAGTGGTTCCTGAAGTCTCCTGCTGCCAGAGGTAAGGTGCTGGAGGACTCAAAGTGAATGTCTTAAAGTCAGTTTTTCCCACTGATACTTAATTCCTAGGCCTTGCATCCTCATTTCTTCAAAGATCTAATTCAGCCTTCTCCTGTGTATCTTTAAAAAGAAATTCCCATAGGGATAATAAACAATGATCTATCTTCCTTGAGCTAAGTCTGTGAACCATGTTGCTCAGATTTTTTCATCCTTGCCCTCAGTTTTTCACCTGAAAGGATTATTAGACCCAAATTAATTTGCTGAAACATTGAGAGCTGATCTGAATCATGTTTTTCAAATAGTATAAAATGCCAGAGAGGAAATATATTAAGTTACAAAACAGTGCCCTACAGAGAGCTTGAAGAATGAGCATGAGAAATGTTGTGAAAGTAACTTTTTCTTATTGAGAATCAATAACGTCCTGACTTCAGTATTCATCTGACAACATCTATTACTTTATGTGAGGTATGAGCTGGACAGTTTACACATTTTTTTATACTATGCATATTGAATTATGTCAGATCAGCACTACACTTTGGAGACAAGGATTTATTTACTTCAGGTATACAAGTTTTTCATAAAATAATAGCAAGCTTAGAGTTGGAAGGGACCTTTAGAAGTCACCCAGTAAAACCCCACTGCTGCAAGCAGGGATACCTATCATTAGGTCAGGTTGGTCAGAGCCCTGTCCAATTACTCCTTGTCCTATTGCAATGAGCCTTGCTAAAAAGACTAATTTTTCTTATAGGCTCCCTTTAAGCACTGATAAGCCATAAGATCTCCCTGGAGCCTTCTCTTCGTCAGGCTGAACAACCTGAACTATCTCAGCCTTTAATGAGCTACGAGAGGTGTACCAACTCTCTGATCAGTTTTGTGGCCTTTCCCTGGACCTTCTCCAGCAGGTTCATGCCCTTCTTATGCTGAAGACTCCAGAGCTGGATACAGTACTCCAGGTGAGGTGTCACCAGAGCAGAGGGCCAGAATCGCCTCCCTTGAACTACTGGCCACTCTTCTTTTGATGCAGCCCAGGATTTGGGTAGCCTTCTGGACTGTGAGTGCACATTGTCTGTTCATGTCAAGCTTTTCATTCACCAGTACCCCCAGGTCCCTCTCTGCAGGGTTGCTTCTGTTTCTGTTAATATTCATTGTAAATCATCCCAAGAACCTCTAGCCTCTAGAGATTATTTAAAGTTTGAGATGAATTTAAATGCTGTCATTTTTATTTCTGTTATTTATTAATCTTCTCCTTCACTTTTATGTCTTCTTCCCTTTTTAATGCTGTTAGATTAACCACTCATATTGTCTTTCATCATACTTTACATCTGTTTTTTCTTCCCTGGTGCAGAAGATTTACACAACCAACACATCAGTTTTAATTTTGTCTTTAAAAGTGCTCAATAACCAGTAGTACATAAGGAGATCAAACAGAGTAGTACACAGCTGTGTGACAGACTGACATGCTGTTGTACTGGGGAGCAGAAAGACACAGTTGCTTTCCAACAGGTAGTGAACCTATTGTGATAACAAGTCAAGGCAAGAACTTTGATAGCTGAGGCTCAGCCCTACAGCCTGATGTTGAGACAGGCAGAGTTGGCCTATAAGAGGCAGGTAGGGTCAGCCAGGAGTCCAGATCACTAGGAAAGTCCATGGTGAAAAGGCAAGGCCAAGGTCAAGCTGGGAACAGGAGTTAGGATCAGGTCCATTGATGATAACCGGGGTCAACTCAGTAATCACAGGGTAGTTTTGTAGTAACGAGGCAGATCTGAGGTCAGTCTTGGAAATCAGTCAAGGAATCAGGGTGTGGATCAGGATCCATGGCCAGGCACAAGCAGAGCTGAATAGAAATGGAGCCCCTGGATACGTGGGGATGGAGTATCAACGTGGGCCTGGTTAGGGCCATTGAGAACTATCAGTGCACATAGGGCACTGACAGCATGTTGAGCATTATCACAAAACACTGCATAGACATATGGTGTTTTGTCTGCTATAGGGTCTTCTTGAGCTGTGGGAAACTATCTTTAGACATACAAACTGTCACTGCAGAGCTGATAACAGAATCTTGCCCCATTAGGGACAGTGGCTTCTGGCTTTTGCTGAGCTGAGAATAATTCTCCTTTTTCCTGCCTGCTCCCCTAAATACAACTGCAGTTAAGTTTTTGTGTCAATGTACATTTTAATAGGTGCAAGGGCAAATTGTTAATGACTGCAATGAACAGAAGCTGTGTGATTATATCAAGAAAGAGGAATGAGGCACATGGTGTGATTCTTGGGGTGTCCTGTGCACGGTTGGGAGCTGGACTAGATGATCCTTGTGGATCCCTTTGTGGCTCAGAGTATTCTAGTCTACGATCTGTAAGGAATGATTCTGCTGGAAACCAAGCACCCACCCAGGTAGCTTGGTTCAGCTACAACCTGTAAGCTTCAAATGATCTAATTGTCTAAAATGGGCAATAAGATGACCTTAAGGCTCACTTATCTTTTCCACATTCTACTTCTTTACTCTTCATATTGCAGTTTGAGCTAAAATCAATCATGTAAGTGTTATTTCCATCAGAACCTACGTGGTGGGTTTAAGGGCTCTTCCCAGCCCCCATACACGGCAGGTAAAGGAGAGACTGGATTGGAAGTTAAAAACTAAAAACTGCTTTAATAATAATAACAGATATAAATGAAACAAATATAAACAGGTACAGGACCCAAGATACTGAACCGTCCCGATGCCAGCTCCCAGCGGAATCAGCACAAGCAGTCCAAAGCAGTGAGAGAGCACACTTTCAGCACAGGCAGACAGCACGCAGCTCGGCCGAAAGTCCCAGCAGGAAGAGAAATTCCTCGTGGTCCCGAGTGTAACAAAAGTCCCCCGGAGAAACTCAGCATTCCCCCGGCTTCCCCAACCCCACCCCAGGGGAGTTTTGCAGTGTCCTTGACTCAGGCCTCTCAGGTTTCTTAAAGGGACAGTCCAGGCAAGGTGTGTGTGTGGGGGGGAAACTAATAAAGGTATTATGTACATGGTGGTGGAAAATCTTTTTAGAAAATACAGTTACTGAACAGAATTAATTCTGTTCTAATCCAAACCATAACAACCTACTATAACTCATCAGATAAGCTTTTCTCATTTGCTATGCCACTGTGATGTTTGTTCATAATTCCTGTTAAGGTGCAAAGTTAACATACATTTATGGAAACAACTACAAAAGCAAGCGATAGATTATGCCCCAACAAGACACACTGCAGTTTTTTCAGCTATATGACTGAAGATACAAATGTAAAGGAAATACATATATATTCAGAATGAAAAACATATAGAAGTACAGTAAAATAAACAGTGTTTTTGGACTTTCAGTCAAGGAAAATAGACTATCATATTGGATCTTTATATCAGTAAATATTTCCTTGCTTGGTCATGATTTCTTCAATGGTGCTCTTCATTTTAGTTTCAGAAGTGCAACATCCAGAATAGAAGGGACACTAATGCTTTCAAGGGCAAATAAACCATCACTATAACTTGCTGTAGATGACGCTACTAGGCAATGATAAAAGGTTTACAGTTTTCATATTTGACATCCATCTTCTAAGTCTGTCTAAATATTTCTTAATTTCAGAGACAGTCACACTATGCTATGAAGCAAGGGCTTATTAAGCTTAACCAAATATATAAAAACTAATTGCAACCATTCTATGCATACTAAACAGTTTCTTACACGGCTGTAGTTTGCTGTAAAAATGATGAATGTTCAGAATGTGCTTCTGTTAATTTGTCTTGATTCCAGTGAGCATGTGAAAGTAATAATTCAGCATACATTAAACTAACTCAGCAAAAAAATCTGACTTCCTGAGCTGACAAACCCAAACTCCTTCAAATTATTAATATTTTTCATTAGTAGAGGGATGTCAGGTATAATGCAGAAAGAGGAGTGGCAAAGGTCAGTACAAGAAGAGAATAAGACAGGAAACTTACTTATCTGAGACAACACAAGTAGTGCTTTCACATGCAAGAAGTTATTTTAATCTAAAAAAGCAATAATCCTCCTGAAAGAAATGTAAATTTCCAGTTGAAGAGAAAGGACATGTTAATTGTCCTCATATGTTTTACCTAGAAGACTAACCAAAGTAATTGGGATATTGTAACCTAATGCAAAGTCATTATAAAAATTGTTGATGTCAAGGATGTGAACACTGGGCAAATTACAAAGTTTATATTTCTCTGGTATCTGCTTATGATGAAGAGTGAATTTTCTCACGTGTTTCTCATATGCAACACTTTCATTCCTGGAGAATTCTTCTTTGAGATTTTATTCTGTTGAAATTATATTTGTTCCCAAGATATTTAAAATTTTAGTGTTTTATTTGCAAAATATTTACATGCTACAAAAAAATGTTATGTGGAAGAGACCTAAGAATCATTGCAATGTGAGGAGCCCAGCCATTATAAGAAAACAGATGTTTAAGTTACTGGTCTATCAAGTTTGTGACTTTTTGATGCATATTTTGAAATCCATAAAGATTAATTTTATAAAAATCCCAAAAGTTTGTTACAAATTTGTCATATTAATGATTAGGCTTAGTTGAAAATTTTGTCAAAATACTTAGTCCCATCTTTGTTCTCAACTTCGAAACAGAGTTTCTGATGATAATTGTAGTTCCTCATTAGGAAATAGGACTCAAACTTTCTGGTTGGTTGGTTGGTTTGTTGGCTGGTTTGTTTGGGGGATTTTAACAATACAGTGAGCAAGACCTTCAAAGCAATGCTGCAGAATTAGAGGCATAGTTACCACTAGTTCTATGGAGGATTGTACACAAATTTTCAGGTAACATTCAAAAATACCTTCTGAAATACAGTCGGTAGAAGAGCTTGGATTAATGCAATGTTTTGGCTGCAGTCTGAGCCCTTATCTGCATACCAAAGGTCAGTAATCAGTTTATTTATATTCTCCTTTTGTTTTCAATTTGTGTTTTCTGTTATTAATCCTGTGAAGTGCTTCCTATAAGAGTATCCTACATCTCTACTGAAAGAGAAAGTTGCTCATCTCAGAATAAGGTAGTGGTTAAAGCACTGTCTAACACGCAGTTAACTTAAGGACAAAGATTCTTGATTCAAAACAGCATGAATTTAGATCTTTAGCCTCCCAGATGGGTATCCTGGGGCCCTTGAAATAAACAATTCACCTTCCCTCTTTCTTTCTGGAATATTCTAAACATATCTGATACCTTCCTGGGAAGAATGGAAACTTTCTTTATGTCTAAGCATGTTCAGTGAAGGGAAACAAACAAACAACCCACAAAAAAACCCCAAAGGAACCGCAAAATATTTAGTTAACTCAATTTAAAATTATTTTAGGTTTGTTAAATATAGCATTCTTAGATTTAGAATAATTTACTTATTAATTTTTCTCTGAATGTTCTACATATTAAAGCAAGCTCAGAATAAGGGTAATTAAAAGCATTCCTTTTCCGTTAAAAGTATTTCTCTAACTTAAAAATATTTCCCTACCAATCCCTAGTAAATTCTAGCATAAAAAGATAAAATTCCTTTCACACTGGGAAAAAGCAGCTTTTTACTTTTCATTTGAAGTGCCAGGAAATGTCTTTTATTCCTGCTGCTTTTGTTACCATATTTCATTTTTCTCCTATCCTCCATTTATATGTTCTAATCAAAGAATATCACATCATAGTCCTAGATATTTCACTTCTTAGTGCATAGCTGTGTACTTTCCAATTTTGTCTATCTAGCTTCTGTAGTTTGCTAGGCACAGCTCTGTCTCAGGCAGAAGTAGCTAGCTGGGGTCTTTTCTAAGGCTTATGTCTTTTCTGAGTTCTTTTTTTAAACAGAGAAAGAAAACATAAACAAAAAATCCAACAAATCCCAAAATCAAAAACCAGAACAAACCCATACAAATATTTGCACAGCCCAACATTTTAGAATTAGATTTAGATTCTACAGGAAGTTTAAACAGGTAAAATATTTCCTTAAGATGTGGAAGAAATACTTCCACTAACACTTTTGGGCTTAGAACACTGAAGGAGACTCAGTCCAATGACAGCTGACAGCCTTCATAGGCAAGAGTCCTATTTGTGCCAGCAGCTCACAAACTACAAGTGTGCATCAGGGCAATGACATGAATGCATTACCTTCATTTATCCAGTCATACAAAGTGACATAAATTGGCACAATGTGCAGACTCTGAGAAGTTCATAAAGTTGAGTGCAATGGATTCACATGTCTCATATCTGTTGTCACTCAGAGAGAGATCTGAGACTGTGTGAAGGCAGAATTACAAAGAGTAAGCTGAAAATTTGTAACAATGAGGTAGGGAAAAAGTGCGTTGTTTTATGATGGAAGGGAATACAAAGGACAAAGACTTCATACAACAGAGTTTGGACAATACTAGCCACAGCCTTCACAGAAAACTGAAGACACCCAGCATTATGGTGTAGCACACTCTTTGAGCAATGTAGGCCAGACTTGAAATGTAGCATGTCTTTGACTCCCTGGCCCAATTTCCGGCAGAAGCAAGTTCTACATAATATGCTAGTCCTTGGACCCTCTGCTCTTTCCTTGAGGGTCTCTGCAGCAATGTGGTTCCATTGAGTTGCTTTGAAGAGTACCTGCACAGTCAAATTCTTGAACAGACCTGAAAGAAAGATTATAATGATCTTTCTATGGCCTTCCTCACCTCCTACCAAATTAGGGATTAGTGACATATCCCAAATTCCAGCAGGAGAGTTTCCAACAAATAAGAATTGTTGATATAAATGTTTATAACATCACAATAAGAATGTTGCTGGAAAGGAAGAGAAAAGAAGCAGGAAGAAAGAAGGCATTTAGGTACCAAATTACCACAAAAATTATTTGTGAGCAAAGAGCTTCTCAGTCTTCCTACTACTCATACTTCATCCACTCCCACTTCCTCATCTGTATTACAGCTGCCTGTTGATATATATCTGGGATGGAGATAAGAAGCTCTACAGAAGACTACTGAAATATCTTCGGTCTCTATCAAATTTCTTTCCTTGGGCAGCCAGGGCTACTGCAAGTGTTAACTGTAGTGAGTATCTCTGCTCTTTCCACACAAAATTAGATGCTCAAAGGGCAGAAGGGATTCTATAAAATGACAGGGAAAGACAGGAATCTGAGAAGATACTTTAATATCTCTAATTAATATTAATTTCCCAAAGAAGAATCATCAGGGCTCACATTCTTGTAAATAACAGCAAAAAGTCTTGCTATGCTAAGATATATGAGCTATTAAGGTAAACATGTGGATGCTTACCACCCTGATGAGGTTTCTGAAGAGTCTTTGCAGGCCAGACGGGAGGGGAAGAGTTTGCTCGCTGGAAAATAGTTGTTGCTGAGTTGCTGTCTTACAGCAGCTCCAGCCAAAACCAGCAACTCTGACAAGCCCGCCTGATGATCCAACAATTCCCAGTGAGGTGAGGTCCCAACTAGACTGACCATCCTGATTAGCCATGTTTTGTTTTCTTCTGTTGTACCTTGCATCTTTCCATTATGACGATTTTGAAACTTTGAGCAATGGTTGATTCTGTCCCAACAATCCTGTCTCTGTCTGTTACATTTAGTTGTCTGTCTCTTTCTGAGCAGTCTCAGAAGTAGTCCACATTATGCATCTTGGTGTGCAGACACTTTGATAACTGTATACATGTGCTAGGTGGTAGCAGGAGCTACAGAAACAGTGTGACACTATCTTCCTCCTTACAGTTGCTTATTTTCTCTCACTTCATGCTACTGCTGGTGGGGTTTATGTAGCTGTGGAGAGAGATGTCTTGGTTGAAGGAACTGGAAATTAATCCAGCTGATGGTGGAACCAGCTGCTTACTGCAGGCCAGTAAGCCGGGCTTCATTTTCAGAACTGGCACACTTTAAACCAGAGCAAAATGCTTATGAAAATGAGTAAAGGTGGCCAAGGAGTGAGAAGTTCAGAAGAAGAAAAGCACTTTGCTTGAAGTAAAAAACCTACTTTTTTATCCTGTAAACCTCCCTCATGGGCTTCATATTAGCTACTCTACAAGAGAACAGCATTTCCAGATTCTCCCTGTTATTAGAATTGCTACAGATTCTTCAAAATTCATCATTTTGGGTTGTTCATATTTCTATCTTTAATGAATGATTTGTTAGTGAGAAACTTATTAGGCTGATTAATACAAACACTCTAGTACTTTCTAGTCAGAAAGTCTTGTTTTCCTGAATTGGAGCTCAGTCCTGCAGTAGAACTGAGATTAGTCCACATAATCCAGCACTGCTCAGTGTTTCTGTGCTTTCAAGAATCTGGCACATTCTGTAACAGCAGACTTCTACCAACTTGTCAAACACACCAGACGAATCACTAAATTAGATTTCTTCTGTGGAGTCTGTTACACAACAAACCAACCATATGCTTTTGAGTCTGATTTAGTACTTTTAGCCAACTTCCCATGTAGCAGACTTGATATTCTGTGAATGTATGAGGAACATATATCCTTCTTTGTAAAATGTTAAAATTCCTAGAGCATGTAAAGATGTACACCCAGAAAGGGACTCTATTGTCATCTGGTTATTTTACTTTCAAGTTCAGTTATATGTATGCATGTTTGTTTAATGTTTTATATAGTTTATTTATTTAGTTTAGTTTACTACATTTAAGAAGTTGTCTAGCTGTCTCTCCCAATTCAAGTAAAGAAAAACCACACATTCACTAAAGTAGAAATGGAATCAACCTCAAGGAATTTACTCTTTTTTTTTTTAATTGAACATCTGGTATATGGATTATATCCATTTCCATAGTCACATATTCAGAAAAAAACATGTTTCAGCTGTCTCTCTGATACTATTTTAGCATGTGATATTCTCCCACAGACACATTTTTATCCATTATGCAGAAGGTATTTCCTACTTGATTTTATTATTTCATTTGAAGAACAAATAAAATAAGCAGCTCATCTAAAAATACAGCAAGATAAAGAAAAAACCCAAACTTTTTGGTAAAATCATAAATTCTGGTAATAATTCTGTAATTTATTCAGATAAACTAGAGTGTGAAGTTCTGCAAGAATGTTCTTAATGTATTATGGCTCTGACAGACTTTGTGAAACTAGAGACACCTGGTTTTGTCATTGCATTCTAGTTTATATATAACACAGTCACAGGCAACATGAATATATGAATGCAACCACAGGGAAAAAAAAAAGAGAAACAGAAGAGATCTGCCATTACCTCCTGTCCCCCTTCTGCTGATGAGGAATTCTTTATCATTCTTCCAATCTGTTCCTTTCTCAGAAGTTCCATAATCTATAAAGATACATTTAGAGGGTGGTATATTTTGTTGTTGTCCTAGATCTTCCTTCTTCATCATCTCATTACTTTGTTCATCATTTTAAAATATTTGATATCAAAGTCTTTTGCTATACTTTGTAGGTTAATAATATATAACTTGTCAAGATATCTCTGTTTGAAAGACCTATGATTCCAAAATATAAACTCCAGCATAGAAAACTGACCCTGAAATTTTACAAGTGAATCTGGTATCCATATTTCAAGATTGCTGATAAATAGCAAAAGTTAGAAAAGATACACAAGCAGTATTTGTGGGCTAGAAGTAATTACTTACAACAAATTACTTCAATCTTTTTTATCAGTTCAAAAAGATTTAAATTGATTTTATTCTATAAGTACTTTTACAGGCAGAAAATATCAATTCCTAAAATGATTTTTAACCTCGTGAAGAATAGCATAGTGAAAAATGAAAGCCATGGAAATCCAAATTAGAAATCATGCATAGACATTTCACTGTGCAGATAGTCAACCAAAGAGACAACTTTTTGAAGGCAGTGGTGAACTTTCAGTCTTTTTGGATTCTTTCAGCTGAACTCAGATACCTACCTGGAAGATGTATTTTTGACAAAGACAGTGTATTGCACTTAATAGGGAGTTAACCTTGGTAGATGTAATGGTCTGTGATTATAGGATATCAAACTAGTTAACTTAATGGTCCCTGCAAACTTTACAGACTGTGAATATGTTTTTTCCTGTTACATTGTACAGAGATGCATAACCCATCCCAGAAAAAAAACTGAGACAAGTCTGAAATATTTCCTTTTAAATTTTTTTCTGGTACTTAAAAAAACCCCTAAGATCTAGAACTGTTAACAGACCAATGGGTTCATTGATTCTACTCTCCTGTTTTGGCATGCCACAGTATCGTATAATCATTTTAGAATCAGTCCCAGCTATTCCTACTCAAAGGCGGTTTCAGAGCTACATTGCTTTACTAACTGAATTTCCATCCTTTATCTATTCATGGCTACCTTACACCTATTCATTCTCGTGACAGTATTGTCCTTCACTCTGCATTTAATGTTAGTTGTTTGTTCTTTTTACATGTTCTACACCAAATGACATCCTGCTCCTTCAGACATCTGTGTCACTCTCATAAGACCTTCCTGTTCATTCAATGTTTTCAATATTCCAAATACTTTGAGGTATTAAACTCTGTCAATTCAATACCCATCAAGACTTTCTTCATCTTTTACAAATATGGTGAGCAGATTGTACTCCACTTGCAACTTCCATATATGAAGAAAACAGATCATTGATTCTAACCTTTCAATCATTATTCATTTATGTGAAGGACTTGTTTCCTTGTTTCTTCTACCATCATAGAATGATTTCTTGAAGAGCATTTGGTGATCAACCTTGTCAAAAGCCTTTTGAAAATCTAAATATAATTTATGAATAGGATATCTATCTATTGTTTTAGAGCTATGATAATGTGTGTCTACAAAAGTTTTCTTCTCAAGTGCCTAACATGTACCTATGACTTCTCTAATTTTATTCTTCATTATGATTACCACTGATTTGTCTGTGTAAGGATCAGATGTTTTGGTCTGCAGCTGTTGGATCCTGCTAATATAATCAAAAATTAACTCTGTATTCTGGTTTTCTGGCAGTTTTATGTGAGAGGTTATAGCAACTACTTTAGCCTACAGTTTCTTATGAACTCCTGGGTGAAAATTACATTGTGCTGGTCATTTGATATTACTGACATTTTTTAATCTGAATACTCTACTACCATTTCAGTTTAAAATTTACTCTTCCATGGCATTTCCCATGCCATGGAAAATTGCACCATAGTGCTAATATTAATATCAAACCCTAACCTCTAGCATAAACTGCAATCACTAACCCATTACAAATCTTATCCTCAGAAAAACTCAACCCATAATTAAAATTCTGAATCCCTAATCTGAAATCAAAACCAAACTTGTAATCTATAACCCCAAACCCTAATTAATGATGTAACCTCAAAAGCCCTAAATCTAAACTTAGGGATAGAGTTAGGGTTAGAGTCTAGTGTAAGAATTTAGGTTTGGGTTTGTCTTTCCATTTAAAGGTGAGGATTTGATTTAGTTTTGGGGTGATGGTAACAGGGTTTGGCTAAGGATTTTTAACAGGCTTAGTATTAGGGTTTTCAATTATGATTATGGATTTGGGCAGAGTAGAAGTAGAGTTCAGCATAGGATTAAGTGTAGGAGTTATGGTTGTACTGGCAGCCAGCAATTTGGGTTGTATTTTGGCTTTATGGTTAGAGTTCAGGGACAGGGTTTGAGTTAGGGTCATATATGGTTGAAATTATTGTTCAATCTTACTGTCCAGAGTCAGATATTGGGTTAATTTGGGTTTGGTTTAGTGTTATGGTGTTGTTAGGGTTAGGGATAGATTTTAAGGTTAAGGTTTAGGATTAGGGTAAGACTGTTACTATGCCTTAGTTGTAGATTTTTTCTTCTCACTAGGATGCAGTTAGTCTTAAATAGATATGTAGGATTAAGGTTAGGTTTTAAATTTGCATTAGATTTAGGGTTTGGGTTAGTTATGTTTAGACATGGTTTAATTTTAGGGTTATGGTTAGGGTTAGAGTTAAAGATTAGGGTTACTCTTTGGATTTGGTCAGGTATTATGATTTATTATTAGTCTCATAATTTAGGGGTTGTCATGCTTAGAGAGATTACACTTTTAGCATTCATTTGGAACCCAGCAGTTTTTATAAAGGCCGTGCTGAGTTGGAATTATTCTATTTCTGGAATGACATATATTTGGAGCCAAATAGGCAGATAAACACATTCTGTTGGATAAGAAAGGCATATATATGTGATTTGGTTTACATGAGAAACAATCTCAAGTACACATCCAGATGCTGTAAACATTTTAGTCAATATTTTCCATTAAGGGAAGTTAATGAAGTTTCAGTAAAAAAACCCCCAACTTTTGGAGATATTGTGTATTAAAGAGCTGATGGTGTGATAAAAGCAGCATTAACTCAGGCAGAACACAATCAGAAATACAAGTGATGGCAAGGACCCAGACAGACTATGTGAAGTTCAATCAAGACATTATCCAGCCTGCAGAAATCTAAGATAATCAAATGAAATCCCTTCTGTCTTCAGAAGGAATATAGCCAGATGACAGCAAAACTGAAATCATGGCCAACATAAACAGTCCAACGCTGATATAAGCAACAAGAACATAACATTTCTGTAGATACTTGGTTTGATTGAATTTTTAATGTGGTACATGCTTCTAGAAGAAGACTGGACTGCTCTACAGATTTGATTGCTTTGTAGTGATAAAGGTTGGACAGCAGTCACAGAAAACACAGCAACAAACACAAGCAGGACTCCTAACTAGACAGGATATATCTTTCCAGCAGTCTAGTAATCATTCAGACAAAGGGATCCTGGAATGGATTAGGAATTCACCTACTGTCAAGGTCCTTTTTCATGTATATCCTAAGCTTTCATGTCACCCAAATTATTACCAAGGAATACTGGTTACTGCATGTGCAATAGGCATTTTTTCCCCCCCTTTGTTAATGTTATAGATCAGACTGCAGAACTGTCACTCATTGCTGTGACCCTCTAAATCTCTAACAGCTTTACTGAGCTTAAAGAAAAATGCAAGTAATGACATAATTTGACAGCAATCCACAGTTAGACACCATTTCACCTTCAGATCTGCAAAGCATGCAAGTATCACACCATGATATACAGAAAAGGTTAACTTTAAGTTGTGTCTAAGTGGAGAATAAACCACAGATTTGAGTGGTGCTACATGTTTTGCACAAATATTTTTATTCAAGCAAAATACCACAAAAAATTACTGGAATAATAAGCACATAAGAGACAGCAGCCTCTGTTGTGTTATATGAACACCTAAACCTGAGGTTAATACCTTCTGAAAATGTAGATTGTACAATTGTGTTTGGATTCTGCACCATAACACACTTAGCCTACAGTGAATTATGACATCTGGTACACCCAGACCTGTTTGACCATTCTCCATACAGATTAAATTAAAATGAGCAAACTGTGGCTTGTAGAAGACATTTTTTTTACAGGAAAGGTTTAAAAATGAAAAATTATTAATGTTATTTAATTACTTACTATTAGTGAATTTATAGTTAAAATTAATTCTGCTAGCTCACCAGAGAATCTCTTGTTGGAAAGGGCTCTTTCATAGAAAGCAACAGCTTGCTCAGCATTTGGAATTTCAAAATATCTGTACAGGTCATAGTAATTCTGTGTCTCAAAGCAGTGTTCTGATTCAGCTTGGGGTTCCTGATGTTACTCTGTGATCCCAATGTACTGACACTGTAGATGTAAGAAAAGTCACTTGCAGTTTTACCCCACGTGATTGTGGGAAACCCTCCCTTTTTCTTCTTTCACTTCTGAAACTGAGATTAGACTTCTGAAACAGCTGATGTATCTCCCAGGTTCTAAGTTTTGGTAGTTGGTACTTCTTTATGCTGCTCAATACGGCACAAAGTCTGCAAAGGTAATGCTTGTTCAAACTATATATGTGGAAGTCAACATTGTGTCTTTGGGGCTACTGCTTTGGGCTTCTCTGTAAGACCTATGCTTTGCCTCAGCAAATAGGCTTTCCCTTATACAGAAGGCACTGCCCACTTGATGTGTTTCCTTTAGCATTCCACCATGGTTCCATCTATTACTACATCAATGATGTCATGTGTAGGTCACTTTATAATGTTAGTATTTATGATTTGATTCTTTCCCTAATACCCAGCAAACTTCATATTGATTTACAATTGGTTTTATATGTCAGTAGAGAAAATTTCCACAGTTATTTTTCAAAGACCATGACCCTTCCAATTTGTTAAAGGTTATCTCAGAGAATATTTATGCTATTACATAAGGTCTATGTCTTATCTTATCTTAGCTGTAATCTTGTGCAAATCTTACCACCAAAAATATGAGCCCTAATGACATTTTTCCAAGCCACTGATCAGTAGGATCTTGTAACTTTAGGAAAAAGATCTCAAGGGATGACAGCCAATTACAGTGCAATGTCCAATATCAGTTACTAAACCCCTGGTCAATGTTGAAAGCATACACTTTCCTGGATTAGAATCTGAAAGTTATTCTGCCTGGGTGAAATCTCATTTTCTGTTTCAATTCTATAGTGAGTCTCTTTCCAGTTTAGCTGTGTGAGTATCAAGCTAATTCTAAAGTAATTATTTTCAGGTACAGTTAATTTATCTTCTATTTCTACTGTTTTAGATCAATGCTGTAATCAAAGCTTTCAAAGGTTTTCTTGTAACTGGATGATGAGAAAGAGAGCTGACAGTTTACAGCTCCTGTGTATTGGCAGTTTGGAAGTTAGTACGTATTTCCTTTACTCCCATAAGAGCCAGGGGTGAGCTTACCACTGGTAAAAGGGAATTTTTTTTCTATGTATTAACCTGAAATGGGATATAAGAGAAGCTGCTGGATGAATTCAGCACTCATTAACATGTACTGTAGCTGTTGGACTGCAAACAGGTTTGAGTAGCCTGGCTTGGAGATGAAAAAGGAAAAGGACACTTGTGCTCTTCTGGTTTTGTTCTTCTCTTATATCTAGGGTCTGGATATAGTCCCAGTGAATTCATCAATAATAATTACAATCGTGTCAGTGAAAGGATCATCATATGGCCTTTTATTTCCAAAGTGTCCTTATTTCTATAAGGTAAGAAATTTCATACTCAATGCTTATCTATATTTAACGCTTCCTGCTATAATCTCATACCTGAACTGCTCACAAATGGAAGTTAGTTAATATAAGTATCAGATAAGATGTTGTCATTATATTTACACCAACTTTACAATGTCAACCCAGAGTGAGAAAGTCACTTCTGGATTTTCTGTTCAATGTTGTGTCATATCATCTCTCTCTTACTGTGTTAGGTTTTTTCTGCACTAATTTGCAAAAGCAGCCAAACCAGTCATGGAGAATAAAGTATTCAAGGACATTAGCCTTTGTTTGCATTTTTATAGAGTCATATTAAAATTAAGGTTGGAAAAGACTTCTGAGATCATCAAGTCCAACCACTGACCCAACAGCACCATGTCCAGTAAATCATGCTGCAAAGTGCCATATCTATACACTTTTTCTGAGCGCTTCCAGGTATGGTGACTCCACCACTTCCCTGGGCAGACTGTTCCAATATCTAACTCTTTCAGTGAAGAAAGTTTTCTAATATCTAACCTGGTGCAACTCGTGGCCATTTCCTCTTGTCCTATCACTAGTGACCTGGAAGAAGAGGCTGACCCACACCTCACTACATCCTCCCTTCAGGTAGTTGTCGAGAGTGAGGAGATCTCCCCTGAATATCTTCCTGAGACTAAACAACCCCAGTTCCCTTAACCACTCCTCATAACACCCATGCTCTAGACCCTATACCAGCTTTATTGCCCTTCTTTGGACTTGCTCTACCACCTCTATGTCTTTCTTGCAGTGAGGGGCCCAAAACTGAACACAAAATTCGAGGTGCAGCCTCAGCAGTGCTGAGTACAAGGGGATGATCATTTCCTTAGTCTTGCTGGCCACAGGACTTGTATTTATAGTACAAACCAGGAATGAATGCAGAAACAGAAAGATAGAAAAGTATAGAGTGTTCACTCTTCTTCACAAGTCAAGAGGACAGTAATTCACATGTAATCATAACATGTATAAAAATGAGGAACACAACCATTTATAACTGTAAATCTTATTATATTATACCCTAATTGAGTCCAAAAGTTTACTAGGAACTTTTATTGGCATTTTTAATAGAATAAGTATGGTGGAAAAAGACTGAAATAGATCTAAAATAACGTTTGTAAATCTACTGTATCAGGGCACAAGCACAAAACACATTGAGAGACTTTCCCATCAGACAGTTTTCCCAGTGTGACAGTTCATCCTTTTAAAACTGTATCAAAGGTGAATCAAGAAGAGAGGGCAAGAGCCATGAGAGATTTACAAGCAGAAAAGGGGTTTCCCCACACTAATAAGTGCAAAATATTGTAGTTTAAACCAGTAATTTCTTATTAAAAATTTACCAGAGTCTTTGCACTGTGATAAATCTAATTGCTGCAAAGGTCTCTAGCAATGTATTTCTTGTCTCATACAAAATTGCTGCAATCAGTTAGTATTTCTATACGAAGATCTGTGAGGAAAAATGAAGAGGCTCAGAGGGGTGTTTGGAGAAACATTGCCAGATCTGAACCACGGCTGAACTGAATATTATGAAGGTGAGACAGGAGAGATGATAATACAGAGGTGTCCACTGATGTGGAGGCAAGCAATAGTAGCCTGAAGGCTCTCACTGCTTCCAGCTGCCACTGCTCTTTAGAACCTACCTATGAACTGACTCTCATCTGAACCTACCCAACAGCTTGAGACAAGATAAGGAGGCTACAAGGGTTTCCATCACTGGCACCAGGGAGGAAAGCAGATACAGAAGTGTCTGCAAAGAAGAAAAGAACGAACAGTGAAGTCCTGCTCTCTCTGAAGCTACCAAAGTCTTTATCATAGTTGTGTCTGTATTTATACACGCATGTTCTTGACACTACATCTGTTGCTCCCCAAAACATCTAGATTTCTGTGGTTTTGCTATAGACATAAATCTCCGCTAAGCATAATCAGTGTTTGATTAACTGTCAGGAAAACCATCACTGATCTATATAGAGCAGAGATATATTCTTCCTCACTTCACATGAAACTGCATCATGTTCATGAGGCTGTCAGATTAAGTGCTGAAGCTTGTACTGTTTATGCAGTTTGTTAAAAACACTGTATCACAGTGCTTCTGCTGTATTGATATCCCCAACCCCCAACCTCTTCATCTGGAAAAGCAGGAAAAACTGTGGGAAAGGAATGAGCCATTTTGCCACCAGAAATCAACCAGAAGCTTCACACATAATCATTGCTTATTAAAAATAACAAAGAAAAGAGGGGGCAAAAGAGATTATGGTGAAGACCATAACAATATCTTTAATAGTTAGTTAGTAATTTATCTGTCTGGCAAAAGAATATATCAAAAATGGTGTAAGTAAAGAACTTAAAAGAGTTTGGAGGGAGACAAAACCTTGATTCCATCCTAGGATTAGGTTACAATATGTAATACTATATATCTTGTAAAGTAGATGTGTGGAATACTATTGGGATTGTAGTAGTAGATGATATAATAGTGTGTCCTTGTAACTGAAAAAATAAAAACATGTATTATTTAGGATGAATCAAAATATAAATGGTTTTATTTTTTACCAATTCAGGCATATGTAACAAAGGTAGAAACAAATAAAAAGATAGCAAAACACGTGAGTGCATTAGTGACAAAGCCAAGAGATGCAATAGCTAGTGCTGTTCATGTACATTCAGTTTGCTTCCACTAAGTAATCACTGGCTAAGATCTGAAGATTTAGCTCCTGATTATAGCTATCAAATTGAATGGTATCTATCAATCAAATGAGTCAAACCAGGTCACATCTACCCTCACTGGGAGTGCTATTACTACTAGGCTATGCATTAGTCTTGATAAAAGCAGAGGAGAGGCGACAGTTTTGTTGACATTATTGTACTCTGTATAACTACAGTTATAAATGTTTATTGAAGCATGTAACTGCTTAACTAGAGGCTGTGGGAGAAAGCCTTCCCCACCCTCTTCGGTGCAGGCAGCGGGGCCATGGTTCCTTGCAACCTCTCTAGCACTATCAGCAGTGAAATTCCTGCTAGAAGCAAGGACTTGAAATGGAGCTCTACTGCATGGCTGGCTCATTCATCTGTTTATTTTCTCTGTATTGTTTAAGGAATAAATATTTAGTTTGAATAAAAAGAAGGGGGTCGAGTGTTTTACAGAAAACTAAAATCCTGGCAAAATGGGAGCTGTTGAAAGACTGAAGAAGTTGGATTAATGGTTTAGTGCAAGGAAGGCAATGGAACCCAGGCTGTCTCCTCATCTGGCTGAGAAATGTTGTCACTAGTGATTATGGCTCAATAGCTTGCAATTCAACAGCAATTGATCACTTCCGAATGACTACAAGAGGCAAATCCATACTCAGTGTCCAATATCATTCAATAAACCACAAGCTTAGTGCCAAGAATGAAAGGTGAAAAGAGAACAAATTCACTCATGTTTGGGGTACAATGGTACTTGTAGTCTAACCTGTTCCTAGTTAGCACAACATAGAGATTTACAGGGTACTGGAAGCAGACAGTGAAAAAATATAAACCCTCTTCTGATATTTCAGATTTGATCTACTGAATTACATTAAATAACTTATTATATTGTCAGAAAATGAAAAATAGCACTTGATCTTTAGCTGCTTTGTCACTCTGCACTACCTAGATGAGGATTACAACCCTGGTAACTAGCAAATGATCATGGACTCCTTACTTCCTGTCCTTGTGGTTTAGAAGTGGCTGATCCTTGCTGCATCAAAACCTTGATTGTGGCAACACGGGTGACTGAAAAGTTTCTTCATAAACAAATAAAAATGGCTGTTAAAATGCACTTTGCAAACATTATTAATAACACAGAGGGAAGGCAGAAAAGTATTATTTCTACTTTAGTATTTTGTTGACACTTTAGAATCTTGAAAGGTGTTTCACCTTGTGTAAACACTGGAAGTGTTTCTGAGGTGCTTTTTTAACTAAAAAACACCCAGCATATGGCTTTAGCAAGAGCCAACCAAAATAACATGCAAACGTGTTTATGTGTGGATGGCTGTATTCCAAAGTTCAACAGTGCTAAATTGGCAGCATTTTCTGAAAATATAAGATTTAGTGTTTGGAAACAGGATAAAAGTTTATGCTTTTGCATTCTGATTACTATCTAAAAGGGGATCAGTTTGGTTTCCATTTCCTATTTTAGTAGTGCTTTATTTTTCTTAATTCTTTTGCTGAAACTATGCAGGCATATTATAATACTGTCTTCAAGGTTTAAAAGCCAAAGCTTGTTGGAGAGTGAAAGCACTAGGGGAGGAATACTCCAAATGCATGGGCTGGGAATCTGATGTTCCTATTGACACAAGCAGTGCATATTCCTGGACACAGGAATGTGGTCCCCAGTAGCTGGAGGGGACTAGAGCCCCCCAGATTCCTTCTGTTCCAATGCCAAGTAAATCCAGGCCTGCTTCCATAGCTGAGGTTGTTGCAGTAAAAGCCTTTTGTTTTAACTCAAAAAAAAGCGTGGGGTTATTAACTACATGCATTTGCTGCAGAATCTTAACTTTCAGACCACTGTCATAACACAGCACAGCCCTAATGCTAACCCAAGGCTAGTAGAAATGCAAGCATCTCAATACTTTACACTTAATTTTGGAAAGTGTCTAAAGGTTGATTTGCCTAATCACAGATGTTGCTTCATATTCCTTATAACACATATTCTTTATGTATTCTGTTTTAGCACTGAAAAAATTTCAGAGAATGTGAACAACCCCCTCAGCCATTCCCTGTCTTTCCCTTTCTTTCATGTTTTTGATCTGCCCCCTTTCACCAGGAAATGTTGGTTTATGTCCTAGATAATGAAGTGTGGATGAAGAAGAATGGTTTCTCAGTGTTTCCCTCAACTAACAGCCAATCCTGACTAGCAGAGGTTTCTGCACAATACTCTTTCAGAACTCTGAAGAGTTACTTCAGCCAAGGAGAGAAACAAACATTCTTAACAGGAAAATAAGACAACTGGGAATGTTACACTGAGCTAAATCGTCCTGTTATAACAGTACTGTGGGATTGCAATTCAGTGCCAAAAATAATGAAGGTATTATTTAATATAATTTTCTTTATTTTCCAGCTACATAGGACATTTTTATTTCTATACAGTGTCTCAATCTGATCAAGAAAAAAGTATATATTAAAAAAAAAAAAAGAAAAAGAAAAGATAGGGCTATTTCTTTATTCCTTGCCATCTTAAATACAACATTTCTGTGTCTTGGCTGCTGACGGTATTCAGCTCTGAGTGTTTTGCTTGTCTCTCAGGGCTGATTCTGTGGATTTATTCATGTCTATATTGCCCAAAGCACTCTAGAGAGAAGTGCTATGTCAATATAGCATTGCACTTGAAGGAATACCTTCCTCTGTACCACATCACAAAGAGCTTTGTGCCTGCTCATCAAGATGCCTCTCTAGCACAACACACAATGTGCTCAGTGTGTATTAGCTGCCTACATGACATGTGACTGCTTCAGTAACCTCCATAAAAGGGTGCAACAAGGCAGTCTATATCTGCTATCTACAGTAAACTTAAGCTGCCTGTTGCCTTTTCTGTTGCTCTGCAGGCTGCTAGTAACTGATATTTTGGCCACTGCTGTATTTTGCCAGAAAGATTTCAACCTTTGCAGGCCATTAGCAGAACCCTCACTGTCTGGAATGGCATCGGGAGAGTTGCTTGCTGTTCGCTACCATGCCATATGAGCAAAAAAACTAGCTGCCCACTAGAGTAACTGCTAGAAATGCTGTGTGCCACTCCTGATCAGTCCTTTCAGTCCATAGGGTTACCTGAGTTGCTGTGGCCAGCAGTGAGATCTGTCACCTCCAGCATCCTATACCAGCCACTGTCCTTGGGAGACTTTTGACCATAACTCCAGCTGAACTGCTGCTCCAGCACCAATCTCAGAAATACAACATCACTGTGGTTGGAAGGGATCCCCAGAGATCATCCAGGCCATGTCTTCTGGTCAAAGCAGGTCCAGCTGGGCCAAGAATGGATTGCCTCATAGGGGCAGTGCCTGGATGACCATGTAATGCTACCCTAGGAGCTTCAGGAGGGTGCCAAGTGCTGGGAGCTAAGCATTGTTAAGCTGGAACTAAAGCAATTCAGGCAGCAGAGGTGATATCACAGAATCACAGAATCATTATGGTTGGAAAGGACCCTCAAGATCATCTAGTCCAACCGATAACCCTACACTACTCTTACCCCTAAATCATCCCCTGAAGAAACACATCTATCCTCTTCTTAAAAACCTCCAGGGATGGTGACTCCACCACCTCCCTGGGCAGCCTATTCCAATGTCTTACCACTCTTTCAGTAAAGAAATTCTTCCTAATATCTAATCTAAACCTACCCTGGCACAGCTTAAGCCCATTCCCTCTAGTCCTGTCACTAGTCACAAGGGAGAAGAGGCCAACACCCGCCTCCCTAGAATGTCCTTTCAAGTAGCTGAAGAGAGCGATAAGGTCTCCCCTCAACCTCCTCTTCTCCAGGCTAAACAACCCCAACTCCCTATGCCTCTCCTCACAAATATCCAGACAGCTAATCTTCTTCCTATGAAAGAGGAGCACTGCTGTTTGTATATTGCTTAATGTTTGATTCTAGTCTTGTGAAATCTGTGGCGTAGCTGCCTTCATCTTTTAACTGGAGTAGCTCTGCTTAGTGCTGTATACAATGAGATAGAAAACCTGTGTGCCAGCAAACCCATAAAGGTCTCAGGCAACTTGTCTATGGATAGAAACCTCTGTCATAGTCCCCTCAACACCCTATGCAGCTGCATGTTACCTAATGTCTCAAAGAGCTGGGTTTTTTATGAAGCGGTGTTGGAGTGATGTGGCACTTCCTGCAGCAATATTGTGAGGGCAAATACACATGGAAGACCTGTTGACATACTTTGAGAGAGTTGTGCCAAATACAGCAAGATAAACTTAAGCATTCCCAACCCTAGCACCTATATGGTGAAATTCCTGAGGATCTTTTCATCACAGTTCTTCCAAGTTTGGTCCCACAGACAGCTGATTAGGTGCCTCCAGAGCAGAACTAAGGAGCAATCTAACACCATGAATAACTAGGAGTTGTGTGTTTGCCTTTTCTTCCAGGCAGTAGTCTGTGCACAACTTTAGTTTGTATCTGTGGGTTACCAGCAAGTTCTTGAAATGTCATTTAAAATTTTTTCTTTGGACAAGAATGTTAGAGAGTAAAACAAGTGTTTAAATACTAGAAATAGTAAAAGGTTATATTTCTGTTGTTGTAAAGGTTATTTACAAAGATAGCTGCAGTGATAAGTCAGAATAATGCTGCATGGCATTGACATATATTTCACCTCATTTGTAATAGCTGCCATGAGCAGGCCTACTGAGGCAAATGGTGAATGCACCTTGGCATTTCCAGCTTGAAAAGCCATAGTGAAGGATTTATAGCCACTGCAGTTTTCTAATGTCACTTTGGAAGAATAGAAGAAAAAGAATAGTTTAAAAAATGTTTCAATGGAAGTATTCTGTAAAGACTAATAAAATCATTAACCCATTCAGTCTTTTCAGAGCCTGTGGCAGTCTAAGAATGATCCTTCCATACAGCCTGCTTTAGCATGCTATAACTCAGAGAAACTGTTAAAAGCATAAGCAAGATCATATTATAAATATATTATGTCCCTGTGTCCTTGGGTGTATCAAGCACTGCATTGCCAGCTGGTCAAGGGAGGTGACAGTCCCACTCTACTCTGCACTGGTGTGGCCTCACCTTCAGTACTGTGTGAAGTCTTGGGCATCACAATATAAGAAGGATATTATGCTGTTAGAGAGCATCTAGAGGAGCGCCATGAAGATATTGAAGGGTCTAGAGGGGAAGCTGTCACTTGGTTTGCTCAGCTTGGAGGAGAAATTTAGAAATTTCTAGAAATGAAAGACTATTTCCTCTTCTCAGACCGAGAGGTCACTCAGCCTCCATCTCAGAGATGATGAGATTTAATAGAAATAATTTAATCTTTTAGATTTCTATAAACAATCTTCATGACATCAATAGAATTCTAAATGCTACTACTTCCATTTCAAATTGTCACATTAAACACATGTGGCCTATTCCAACTGATTGAATTAATTTGCTGTTTCAGGAGAAAACAAAAAAGAAAAGATATGAGACCTGGAATTACTTATACTGCTACTATTTGTAGTTTGAATTTCAGAACCAAATGAATCTACCGATTATTCTGGCTGGACTTTCTCTTCTCCCATGACAAAAGTAAATTTGATAAAAATATTTTCTCCTGTCATGCTTAAAGCTTTTAGTAAACTTAAGCAAAGTTCACTGCATAATTTTAATTGAGAAATGTTTTTTGAAGTGTACAGTGAAGAAACTCTTAGAGGTGGATAATAAAGGTAGTAAATTCCACTTGTGATGTTTTGGGCTCACAGCTGGATGAAAGGAAAGATGGGTTTCATTTGGCCTTCTCTTTCATTGGTTTGGGGACATTAGGGAGGGTTAGACTGATTTGAATGCCTTTGTTAATGAATTTACAGAGATCAAGGCAAACATGCTTCATTCATGTTTTTGATAGTTGCCCAAAAAGGACAGTCTATCATGTCCCTTTAAAATCTTTAGGTATGCTTCTATTACAAGAACTACTCCCAGAGCTAGACAAGGTTATTACTAAGGTCCTATATAGATAGAACCATAGCAGTCCAGCAAAAAGGAAATTTGAACAAGTGTTTACATTATACTTCTGCTCAGAAGATATAGAGGTGTACCCCACCTCTAGTGCCTATGTTTAACCCCCATGAATATCAAACGACATCCTGTGCTGAAATGAAGTGAAATACATTGACTCTGAATCATTATTCCACTGAGCTCTCTGCATCTTCTCCATGTGGTAATGTCTTCATCGTCTTTGTTTATACACTAGTTTTACTCTTGAAACTCATTGTGCTGTTTGTATGATGAAGTTGAATTATTCATCAAGATGTGTAGAGTAAAACTATGGTGTTGCAAAGTCATAAAGTTGCTGACTGTTACTAGATAATTTCTGAAGAAAACCTTCAAATAAAACATTGGTTGCCTTATAGTTAGGCAGTGAAAAGAAGGACTACTTTTTTAGCAAAATTGATGCAAACTTAGAAATAAATCTTCTGTAGAAAAAGGAGTCAAATACATAAAACCCCAGTAATCCAGCAGTGGCTACTTTGAATTTAAACTCAAATTTAGTTTTAGTATGCATCCTGTATTTCAGGATAATGAAATTGCTAGTTTGTTTTTTTTTTCTTTCCCAGAGCTCTCCTAAAACATAAATGCTATTGTAGACTTTGAGTTTAAAAATAGCTTCAGCAGATGATTGTGGAGCCATACTACTAGATCCATGAGCAAAAATATGATGTATATATAAAATTATCAATAATAAATTGCATTGAACCTCTTGAGCTGAGATGATTAATTGCACTAGTAAAATAAATTGCAATTTAGTACCTTTGAAGTTATTAATTTTACAGCAGTGAACAACTTTCACATTTCTTTTTGGTCTCAACAGACCAAGATTCACATAGCACTGATAGGCTTAAAAAGGAATCATTTGTTTCATGTTTAAAAAGACATTGCTAGAAAGCAGTACATGAGTAGCTTTCATATTGCACTAGGAAATCTGAAGGTCCAACACAGTCTGTAGCTCATAAGTTACTACTACTGCAGCTAATGTTCTGACATGGCTTAATCAATTCTAGCTTGGATAACCCCATCAAGACATAAGTAATGTGGTGATTTAATGTTATTAAAGTGTAAATAGAAATGAAATATGTGAATAAATTAAAGTGGAGATGTAGCTTTTAATGAATTGCTTCCTGGATCTACATCCATGATACAAGCAGTGCTTGCCTTTCATCCTGTGCTGGAGTTCTATCATTGTTTCATAAAGTGAACTGTTTTCACTGCTGAAATAAAATAAATATAGATTCTGCTTGGTTTTGTGCAAGCATCTTCCTTCTGCAGCAATTTTAACAGATTTTCAGGCAAAATCTTATGAACCATATGAATCTAAAAATAAGCAACTACAAAAATAAATCTCCATTAAAACATCCAATCACAAAAAATAACTAATTTCTTGTATAAGAAACTGTCTCCATTATAATGTATTAGAAATAAAAAGTCATTATGCTTAGCTTTAGAATCAGTTTTTAATATCATTTTTCTATCAGTGTTGCTTTGTTAAAAAGATGAAATGGCAGGGATGTAGTTTAAAGTGTCTTTCATATCAAATATCAATATTTCAGCACCATATTTCGGATAAGGATGCAATTTTTAAACAGCAATCATATATCAATTTCTCATACTTTTCTCATGGAAATATTTTTGGCAGCAATTTTTCATGTTTATACAACTATATCCCAGAAATTACATACTCTGGATGGATTGGTAGATATCATGCTTAATTCCTAACTTCAAAAAAAGTTGTGATTTTAATGCTTCAGTAATCCATGTTTCAAATGATTTACATAACCAAACGAGTGCTTTCTGCTGCCAATAAACAGAGCTGTCAGGCCTTTAATTCTAAAGAGGAAAAAATATCTGGGATTTTGGAAGGACATATATATATTTTGTTTCTAAATAAAGAAATTTTAAAGTACCTGTGAGAGGAAAATGGATGATAATGGGATTTATTTTTACCACTGGCTAGGCATAGGGAGTGCTTCATGGGTCAGTAAACAATAAAGGAAATTGCATCCAGGTGGAACACAGAGCACAGAAAAGAATCACAGTGTTGGTTCTAGGCTATGGCACCAGGGAAAATCAACAAATCTTTCAGGCAGATCAATAAACATCAGCAAGTGTAACTCATGATCCCAAAGTTGTAAACATTTGAAACTGTAAGCCAAAGCTTCAGGATGCCATTCTCCTCTTCAGGGAAGGATGAAGCCGCAATGGTAACATCTAGTCAGTGATTGTCACATGGTGTGAGAGGACGCACCGGTGCTTTGACATCATCAGCTAATAGTCATCTTGCATGTCATTGTGAAGACTGAGAAAAAGCAAAAGAACACCAGTATGTTTCAATGGGGAATTTTCCTGACCCTTACATAAAGACCTGAATGTACAGAAATGATGGAAAATTTAAAAAGTTAGGGATAATATTAGGAAGAAGTTCTTCACTAGGAGGGTGGTTAGGCAGTGGAACAGGTTGCTCAAAGGGGTTGTGGAAGCCTCATCCTTGGAAGCTTTTAAGACAAGGCTTGATGGGGCCCTGGGCAACCTAATCTAGTGGATGATGTCCCTGCCAGGCAGGGGGGTTGGAACTAAATGATCTTCAAGGTCTCTTCCAACTCTGACAATCCTATGATCCTATTATCCTATATGGGAGCAATGAATGGCCATACAGATAAAAGACAAGCAAGCCACCAGTACCCAGACGGTTAAACAAATCCTTCAGGAGTTCTCTGGTTATTTTTTTTCATTGTAAGAACTATCTGTTTTCTTTCTTTTGAACATTTATCCAAACAAGAACCTTCCATTTTGTTCCACAGCTGCTTAGTTTCCTTACAAGCCTGTAGGTGAGGGGTTTCGTTAGAATTCTTTCAGAAATCCAGTTTGATTTGTTTATACACCTGCTGGTTTGCTGATTCAAAGAACAGCAATGATTCTGCCTAGTCCTGTCTTTTTTTTTTTTTTTAAATGCATGCCAGTTCTTCTTAACTAGATCATGTTTACCAGTGCCCATCAATATTCTTCTCTATTAAAATTCCTGTTAAGGAACCAAATGATGCCACATTTTCAGATCTGTAGTTCCCACATTGGTACTGGAAGCTGCTTTAAAATATTATGCCAAATCGAGACAATTTCAAGCAAGAGACACTATGCTAACATTTATTGTTCTGCAGTTACCTCCATTCATACTTTCATAACTTTTGAATAAATGCCATCTGCCTCTGATGGTCTATCATTCAACATTTTGTGAGTTTGTTTCTTACCCTCTTTTCAGTTTTCAGCAGTTCTTAGAAGAGACATAGAATCATAGAATTGTCAGAGTTGGAAAGGACCTCAAAGATCATCGAGTTCCAACCCCCCTGCCTGGCCGGGACATCATCCACAAGATCAGGTTGCCTAGGGCCCCATCAAGCCTTGTCTTAAAAGCTTCCAGGGATGAGGCTTCCACAACCTCTCTGGGCAACCTGTTCCACTGTCATAACATGTTTCATACTGAAGTTCAAAGAAAGAAATAAAAAGCATGCCATCCATTCTTATTTTAAATAACATTTAGATAAAAGGAAAATTTATCCAATAAAAAAGGCACTCTCAGTCACAGGAAGAATATGTGGATTAGCTATTTTGTATTGGTGAATAATTTGCTACAAATCATAAGAATTGTTTTGGGTTTTTTTGTCTGGTTGGCTGGTTGGATTTTTCCCAGTGTGAATTCTTATGAGCTTTTGTTTGAATTATTGAAGCATTCACTTAATGATTTTCTCATAATTTTTTATTGTAAATTTTAAACTAAATTACTTGCTGGCTTTCAGATTTCTACAGCTGAGTTTGATACATACATATAGATAAATATATAGAGACCTACAGAGATCAATATATAGATCTTTATGTTATGATTTTACAGTTTAAAGAAAAATTGTTAATATGAAATCACACAAAACACCAGCATTGCAGATAAGGAGAAGTCAGAAATAGGCAGTATTAAATATTTGTATCCAGTCTACCACTTCAGCACATCATGATTTTAGCCTGGATCTTTGTGGGTCCACTAACTTTGACAATAACATAAATATGCAAGGCTTTGTACAAAGAGAAGAGATCCAACCATAATGTTGGTTAATTGACTCTATATAGAATTTATTATTCATCACTGTCCTGCAGAGCCAAAGCTAGATATTATAGCACAACATCAGCATGGTTACACTGATTCCAAACATGATTTTCCTTTAAAGGTGGAGTCCAATGGATGCTATCAAAGTTGCACACACAGTACAGTTTTACTTTAACAGTTTTACTCAGAGAACAAACACTGACAACAGGTAAAAGCTACAATGTAAATCAGATTTCCTGAAGACTCACTTGAGGGTGATTAAAGCAGTGCTCAAAGGCTGTTTTGTCAAGAGATTCCTGATACATAGCCATTAAGAAGTTTCTGCTTTAAGCTGTTTGCAATTATTTATGTGCTTATACATTTTTCATAAGGATCTTGGGAAGCAGGCTGGAGCAGTGAAGGGGGAGGAAAATCCAATGACATTAGATGTTCGACAAATGTTACCAGGGAATAAAGGTTGAGTGCATCATATCAGATTTAAAAGAAGATAATTTATGTGTTAAGTAGAGTGGGGGAAGAGTTGGCCCTTCTCCCTTCCTGGAAGAAGGACAAGGATCTTTCATGTGGATTTGCACCTTTAGAGATGTGCAGTGTAAGGTCTCAACCTTTTCTTCTACCTTTGCATGTATAAATTAGAATATTAACTCAGTGCAAGAGGAGTTGTGTATATGCAGAAGGGAAGTCAACCGTATATCTCACATTCAAACAGTATTCATTGTGCAATCTGATTCTGCTGAGAATATCTCACTGAGATATATTGGCCACATCACAGCTATATAAAGGTTTTGTACTATGGGTGAATAGGTCTGGATTTGTGTTAGGGACTTTTGCGCTCTCTTACCCTTTCTAGATAGTACAGGCCACCAAGATGATGAAGGGGGTTAAACATCTTTATGAGGAAAGGCTGAGGGAGGTGGGTCTCTTGAGCTTGGAGGAGACTAAGGGGTGATGTCATCTATGTTTTTAAATATGTGAAGGGTGGGTGTGAGGGGGATGGGGTCAGGCTTTTCTCAGTGAAGCCCAGTGACAGGACAAGGGGCAATGGCTGTAAGCTGAAGCATAGGAGGTTCCGTGTGAATACAAGAAAAAAAATTTTCCCAGTTCAGGTGCCAGAGCACTGACACAGACTGCCCAGAGAGGTTGTGGAGTCCCCTTCTATGGAGATATTCAAAAGCCCTCTGGACGCGCTTCTGTGTGAGCTGGTTTAGGGAATCCTGCTGTGGCAGGGGGGTTGGACTAGATGATCTTTCAAGGTCCCTTCCAACATTCTATGATTCTGTGAATTGCAAGGCATCAGAATGCAGTGGGGATGGGGCCCACACACCCTGTCATAATGCCAGTGAAGTCACTAATTATTTTGGCTGTTTACACCATCTGAGGAACTGCCCCTGTATGTGGAAGTTATGGAATCACTATGGGCAAAACACCTCTAATGACAACGTGTTGTACAAATAATTCTATCTAAAAAAAAAATGGAGTTAAACATGCATTCTTCTCTACTGGTGTTTTAATTGAAAGTGCTTGCAAAAATCAATTAAAGCCTCCTATTTCAAAAAGCAATTAACAGTTTCTGAAGCAATGGTGCAACTGTTTTCAGGGCTGTTTATATCTCTTAGGATAATATCTTTATGTCTCAGTTTTACAGAAATAATGGCTTTATTGCACTGGTGTTTTAATTATGTTTTATGTGACTCGGGTATGCTATACCTGTTGACCTTTTTAGTGCCACCAAAGCAGACAAGTCTGAAACACTCCAAGAAAAACAGTCTGAGCTAAATATTTTTAAAGTGGCTAAATCATATTAATACCTCATCAACCTTCGCTCTTCCATGCACACTCATTAAATAATAAAACACATTACCAAGGTTACTCAAGGTTAAGCAGTAACTACAAGAGCATAAATGAATGTATGAATACATATATGAATTTGAAGCGAGTTAAACTAAAGTTCTTACTGATTCTTATTGAGAAACATCATTATTCCTAATGGGAGTTTACTTGTTTATCTTCTATTGGTGGTTGTCTGTCCTACTACAGCCTGCTGTAACAGTAATTGCACACAATACACTCTTAACACAAACTTAATAGCACAACTATCTCTGGGGTAGATAAATCTGTTACAATCATTTTCATCTTTTGTTGGAAATGACAATTTACATAAGCATACCTTGTAGTCTAGACCTCTTCTGAGAGTTGCTGGGCCCATGTAAGTGGAATAAGATCCAGAGTGGAACAGACACAAGGATGATGCAGACAGATGGAACTCAGTGGAATCTGAACACTGGAGAGCTCTGAGAGAGGCAGAGAAGACACATGCAACCTAGTACAGTGGTGGCAGGCTAAAGATTTTTCTTGGGAATGAATGGACATGTGCAGAGTTTGCTCAACCCACAGAAGTCTGTTGGACTGGAGGAAAGGATTTGTTTTGAAAGGATTCATCAGTGGTGGGGATTGAGGACTGATTTCAATTAATTTTATTTAGTACCTCAGCCAGAAAGCAGAGTTTTGCTGCTCTCCCTCCACATATTTATCAATGTGTTACTAAAGTAATTAATGAAAATATTAAGTGGAACTGGGCTTACATTGAATCTTGAAGGATCTGACAGACTGCCTTTTTCCAGACTGCTGGAAGGAAACCACAAGGAAACAAAGCATCATGGTGCCTTACAATTAAAAATATGGTTTGTTAGAATGACCTCATTCCATTTACCACTCAAGGGAACATTAAAGTGCTTCCCTAGATGGCTGATACGATACTAGGTGATTGAACATATAACCATCTTCACAATTAAGTATTTGATAGATTGTTACAGGAGTTCTTGGGAAAATTTTTGGATAGTTCAAGAGATTTTCCCAGGAAGTTTCTGCTGAGCCTAGACCATGAGCATGACCAGGTTCTTATCTGAACCTAGAATGGGGAACACATAAGAGAATTTAGGGACTTGAATACTTCATAAAAAATACATTTGCATAAGATGCCATAATCCCCACTATGTGTAGTGGGGCAAAAAGGAATACATCCTCTAGTATTATAAAAGATTGACTGCCAGCATGGGCTGCATAGATACCAAGTTTTAAAAACATTTTAGCTTTGCAGGCAAAAAAGGATAACATAGGCATGATATAAGAATATTAACATTTTTTTTAGACAATATTCAATGACTTTAATCATCTTTTATACTCCTGCAGTTCCTCTCTCAATTGTCAAACCTTTAGCTTCTGCAACAAATGATGCAAAGATTCTACTGATGGACACTTTCTTAGTTCTTTTTAATAAAAAGACAAAGAATCTATACAGCAACGACTCTTTGTATACTGAGTAAGACAGGGTCCTATGGAATAAATACTATGTGGCCATGTAATTAGAGATTGTATAGTAAATCATATGTGGAAGAAAATCTAAGGCAATGTTAAATAAACAGGCTTCTAGCATTTCTGAGCTTTGGCTTCACCTTTTCTGAATTTTATTGGTAGTTTCTTGTATTTAAACAAAAAATCAGAAGAGTCATATTAACAGAAGTGCTGGGAAACTAAATATAAGTAATGCTTTCAGAGCAACAGAATCTTGGTGTTGCTTAAATTAGGTCTTGTATCTTTTGACCTACACTTCTGAGTGTTCACAGCCAACTGTACTAGACATCAAACTCCCCAAACCAGAAATGAAGTTGAACTGTGGGGAAAATGTTTTATGACTATTGTGATGGTTTGGATTAGAACAGAATTAATTCTGTTCAGTAACTGTATTTTCTAAAAGATATTCCACCACCACATACATAGTACTGTTATTAGTTATCCCCCCCCCACACACACACCTTGCCTGAACTGTCCCTTTAAGAAACCTGAAATTCCTGAGTTGAGGACACTGCAAACCCCCTCCGGGGGGCGGGGGGAGAATGCTGGGTTTCTCCGGGGGACTTTTGTTGTTTGGAACCACGAGGAAGCTCCCTTCCTGCTGGGACTTTCGGCCGAGCTGCATGCTGTCTGCCTGTGCTGAAACCTACGGGTGGTATCTCACTGCTTTGGACTGCTTGTGCTGATTCCACTGGGAGCTGGCATCGGGACGGTTCAGTATCTTGGGTCCTGTACCTGTTTATATTTTGTTTCATTTATATCTGTTATTATTATTAAAGCAGTTTTTAGTTTTTAACTTCCAATCCAGTCTCTCCTTTACCTGCTGTGTGTGGGGGGCTGGGAGGAGCCCTTAAACCCACCACAACTATCTGTCAAGTTACAGGGTAATCCTGTTGCATTTACAAACAAGTAAAAGTGAATCTACAAAAATGATAAAAAGGACATGAAGGTACTGTGAATTGGTAGTAATTTTTAAGTGGGAGGCTATTACAAATGTGTGGGCATTTATTTTGTGTGAGTGTTTGCTGAAAGTGAACATGGGAAAGATTTCCTCTACAAATACTGTGTTAAGTACTTTGGGAAAGTTACATTTCCTGTGTCTCTCCAGTAAACACCTGGGAAAAGGCAGAGCTTAATGCTACTCCAGGTCAATAACATGAAAGGACATCAGTAATTCTTCAGTTTAACATTCATTTTTCATGTTTCTTTTGCTCGGTTCCTAGGAGTTTTTCAAGCAGAGGCTGATAAGGTGCGAAACAGTCACTCAAGTTTCCCTGAAAAGCTAGTACGAAAATGTAAATGATATAATGCACTGTTAACAAGTTGTTGGGAAGATGTTGATGCCATCAGGTCACTGAGACAGTAATACCAGGATGTTTAATCTGTTCATCAAGGTATTTTCCTGATAGACAGGTAAAGAACCTGTCCCATTCCTCCTGATTGTGGAAGCATTTTTTGACATATGTGGCATTGTCCAAATAACAGATTTGGTTTGTTGTCCTGCTCTAGCTGCAGCATAGCAGTGGGGATGCCCCATGGGTAACTCCAGATAACACCAGTAGCATAATTTGGGGTTTTTTTCATTCCACTTCCATTTTTCTGATACTCCTTTTCACTGCTTTTGTATCACCCTTTCTCCATTCTAGCTTTCTTCCAAATAAGTAACCCATTCATAATTACTTCCTCCCCCTTGATTCTGATTTTACTACAACAAAATTTTGTTTCTGATAATTTTACCTTAAACTCAGTCTTAAATGATATTACTAGTAGTATTGATCTAGGTACTGTTTGCCTTCCAAGACTCCACTCCTCAAAAAGCCTCTAATACACCCGTTCCATCATCTGTGAAGTCTGGACATTTTTCTCACTTGACTTTTCCTTAGCCACCTGTGAAGTCCAGCCATCCTTCACAGTGTTTTCTTTAACTTTTGGTAGCTTTTTACACTCTTCTTCGTGTTCTGTTCAGTTAAACTCAAGCCAGGGTTTAGCTGACAACCTGATACAACCTGATAATTTGCCTGGGGCATTCACAGCTGATATAAGATTTAAATAGTGTAATACACTGGTGAACCAACAACAGATTTATTTCTTTGGAACTGACAGGGAAAGTGAGGAAACATTTAGTTGTCCATATCTTTATTGCCAGGCAAGAAAGTAGGAAGCAACTAGTCAGGGATTAGACACCTGCAATGAATAGTGCCTGCATTATTCTTAATAATGAACACAAGATAAGGGCCTGGTTTGATGTGTTCAGTAAGGCAGCAGAGACCCTGAAAAACTGACATACATGTGACAGACACCTGAAAACTATTTGAAAGATGACCATGACAAAAAAATGGGAACTTATTGCAGCAGAAGTGTGGAAACATGAGTACCTATCTTTTTGTAACTCAAGGGCACAAGGAAAATGAATGTTTAATATCCTGTTTTGTAACTAACGAGGATTGCACCTAATCGTTTGTGATGTCTCTGATAACAGTACACTCAGGTGCACTCCTTGATGCTAACTACGTCACCACTGATACTGCAGCAGAAGGCCTCAGCAGCAGATGGGAGCCAGGCTCGGGTTGGATCTTGGTACTGGATGCAGGAACTTATGGATCAGGATCGAAGGCAGAACAGACAGAGTTCTCCTCAGATGCTGCCATTGAAGCACAGGAGAAAAAGAAGAAAGAAAAATAGAGGCAGGGGAACTGACCCCCAGTTTATATATCCAATATGATAAATATGGAATGGAATACTTAGCTGGTCTGTTTGGGGTCACCTGTCCTGTCCACTCCTCCCTGAAGGTGCAGCTTTTACCCTGCACCCCCAATATGAGACACAAGATTTAGCAGTGACCTTGCTATGCATACCAATCCTTCTTAGAAAATCTAAACATTAGGCATTATCACTGCTAGAAGCAGGCAGTGTGTGCAAAAACATGTTAATATCAGGAAGTGAAGTTACTTAGAGGAGCTTTAACTGAAAAGCAAGATTACTGAACAGAGTTAGTTCTGTTCTAACCCAAACCAGGACAAATGGTTTCAAGGAAACCTATCACCATTTCAAATTTAAAATCAGTAACAGTTCTGGAAGAAAATAACATATAAAATGTTACTGAGAAAGGTGGCTTCAGGCAGTTGCTAATCAAGCAGATGTAAGCTTTCCCTGTGAGAACAGCACTTTAAAAACCCAATGAACTACATCAGTGCTAGATAAAACTAGTATGTTTTGCCAGCATTCATGTCCTTGAAATGTAGCAATAAATGAACAGAAGTGTCCCTGATTATGTTCTGTGTGATAGTCCATATGACTTGGCAATAAACCTTGAGGCTCCAAGCACGTTACAACAACAAATCAGTATTGTCGTTGCTGCAAGATTCAAGTTCCTGAGATTGTATTTCTTTGATAATATCATATCACTTGCTGCTTAATATTCTTTTCAATGTTTGGGTGGTTTAACACAATGCCAGAAGGGACTCCAGATTAGGCTGACCACAGGTAATCAAAAACACTGATGAATTTGCTATATGTTGGCAAAGTGGTGACAATTAAGTACGAGAAATTTATGACATTTTGAGCATTAACTGGGAAGCCAAGTGTATCACTGGAAGAGATAAAGAGAAGCCCTGATGCAGAAGGTGACATTTGATAGAAATCAACACCATGTGAAATCACCTACACTATCACAAGATGAAGCACAGGTATGATTGAGATAGGAACTGGATGTGGTGTCCTGTTTGCTTAATTTCATGCCAGCTGCTTTGCAGTCTTCACTTGTGATCATATTTGCTGATTTGAAGGCAAACACTGTCATAACCAAGAATTAGCTTACCATGTCAAAAGAGGCAATAGTAGTCTGACTCCCTTTAAGGAGGAAGGCCATTAAGGAGCAACCAGCTGCTTCCTGTTACAAATATCTTTATCAAGAAGTTAGTTCCTTAAGTTGTCTTTCTTTCATACTCCTCTCTCATAGCTTAGTGGTAGAGCAAATGTATCTTTCTTACATGTGTGTTTAGTGCCAGTTAGCCTTTGGATATATTTCTCACAATAAAAAGAAGTATTTGGCAATTTTGTCATGTGCCTGGATGAAGATAAGGGAAAAAGTTATCACTGTGAAAATGGTAATGGGAAAATGTTGCCCAGAGAAGCTGTGGAATCTCCATCCTTGGAGATCTTCAGACTCTACAGGGCAAGATACTGAGCAACCAGATATAGCTTCAAATTTAGCCATTCTTGAAGCAGGAAGCTGAACCAGAGACGTCTAGAAAGTGAAGTGGTAAGTGAAGGCATAATTTACCTTCATCTGAGAAAAATGTATTATTGAGTAATATTGTCTCCTTCTTCTGAAGTTTTCAAAAAAATTATTGTAAGTCTTGTCTGCATGTGTGAAGACGAAGAATGAAAAAGGGTTTCTGAAGACATTTCTTCTTTCTGATACATACAGAAAAAGAAACCCTCTAGCCACCAGTAAAGCCTGACTCTACTGTAAGAAGTTACTAACAAAGATTGCTGAGTCATAGTTTCCTATCCAAGACTGTAATTTCAACATCTGAGATAACAACTAAACTCCCTATCGAATTTCAGAAAAATCAAAAGTTTGTAATGGTTCTGAGTGTACTGCTGCATGGATTTGCTTCTGTATATGTAACTGTCCTGTAGTTCCAGATATGGTGAGTCTTGTTGCTGCTACTGTTCTTTGAAGTAACTGTGACAAAATAAATTATATCACTGCCTACAAGTCTTTTTAATTACTAAGTAAAGAAAAGGCTATGAACTTGTTCAGTGTAATAAGCTCACCTCTACAAAATCTCCTCAGCTTTAGCAAGATGAGCTGTTAATCTGTCTACAGACTGAGCTTGAAGAGCCTCATTCAGTGCACTGAATTACTGAAAACTAGTTAAAGTAACAGACAAGGGCACTTCTTCAGCAAGGAAATTTTCCATCATTCCTTATTATAACAGTACATTTTAAATCATATACTGAACACAAAAATGTTCTGTTTGCCCTTGTTCAATTCAGATCTCTGAAAAAATGGTCTACAGGAAAGTGCTAAATAATCTGCTCTGCTAGCACATTTGATAGTTTAAAGTCTTTGCTTTCTTACCTACCAAACAGAAAACAGCAGGTGAAGATTGTCAGGAGTTTGTTCTGGATCTGGTGCCTTATGTCTCTGCGGCACTCACAGACATTAAGTATGCAAAATAGCTCACAAATAACAACAAGAAGTATCACCATTACACTAAAGTGAACAGAAATTATTTCACAAAGGATTAGCAAATGATTTAGAAGAGTATTTGTGTTTCAAATACTCTCATGAAGTAGGTAGATATTTCTACATGTTTCTTTATAAACATAGCCCCTTGCACCAGTTCATTTCAGTCAGAATTTAGTAGTTAGCAGTAGTCTGTACATATAACAAGGGAGTAAATTGATTATTATACTTAATGTATTTTTGAATACCTAATGAACTACTTTGCATGTTTGAATATGTGATTAGTGTTATAGAGCAATGCTTAGTGTCATCAGAAACTGAACTCTATAAATGGCACAATAGACAAGTGTACAGTGAAAAAGCACTGATAAATAATTTGTATAATATTTAATACTTTTCTTTTGCTTTCCTAAGCAGACTTTGTTGTTTCTCAGCACATGAATTTGAGAGGGCAGGACATTAAGTTAAATGGCCTTCTCAAACAAAATGAGGAGATAGTAGGAAACATGTTTCTTATTTAAATGAGTGGGACAAAGGGTCATAAGATGCAGGGTACCAAGCATGAGGTTCTCTAATATTAAAAGTAACTGACAAGAAATAAATTGTCATATGCAAAAATATAAAAATGCCAATAAAACAGCAGAATATAGACTCGTCTTAGCTGGTATTCTCCCTTGAGAGATAAATTGAAGCTGACACTCTAGATGGAAGTGAGCTCTTGGGTAATACAACAACCTACTGTGAGATGATAGACTGTAGTAAAGGGAACTTCCTTCCTGACCTCTACAGACAATTAGCTTCCTCCTTCCAGCATGAAGTTTAATAACCTGTGTCATTAGATTTCCTTGTATAGCCAGAATGATAATGTTAATATTAAATTCAATCTGAGTGTTAAGTTGAAAAAACTCTTTTCAGTGTGTCATGATATGTTCAGTTAGAGAGTTTACTCTGTTGTATCCTATTGATGAGCTAATAGATAACACCTTCTGTCAACACATGTTGAGAAAAAAAATCAAAATAATTTCACAAGAAATTAAATGATCTGCAGTGAATAAAGGGATGATAAGGTGAAACTGGTCTCCAATCAGAGGAAAACTGCTGAGAATTGTATGGAATTTTCAGAAAAGTTCTCACTATAGTAATTTAAGTGTGAGGAAAAAAATTAATTTGTTTAAAGTTGTGGTTTCTTAGAAAGTGGCAATACAAAGTAATTCTAAATCTTAGTCTTTCACTAACTGATTGTAGAATGTGTTCTAGCTCTTAAAAATAATAGAATTGTTCTGGGTATGCTTTAATACAGTGATAGATGCTTTGATGGACATATGAAATAGAAAACTGAGCATTTTGAGATTTAAATCTGAAGACAGGCAGCCATTTTTTCCAGGCTAAGGCCTGTGATATGTTTTATGACACTTTTTCCTGTCTTCAGAGACCTAGAGCCTCTTTATGAATTCCTCCTTGTTTTCACAGAATCACCGAATCACAGAATGTTAGGAGCTGGAAGGTATCTCGAAAGATCATCTAGTCCAACCCCCCTGCCACAGCAGGATTTTCTCTGGATTTTCTTCATTCTTCCACAGCCTTGCACAGGCCTCTTGTGCTTATCTGAAACTTGAAATTCTTATAATCACATAGCATCCAGAAGTGATGCATTAGGCAGTTACTGTACTTTGTTCTTTCTTTCAGTAGAAGCTTTTTCAATTTTCAATTTCTTATGAATGTGGTTGTTTGGTGGGGTTTTTTTTGCATAGTATGTGGTACCTTACATTTAATGCTATGAGAGTGCAGTGACAACATAAACCTCTTCAGTGCATGACAGAATCTTTCCTCCTGCTGTTTTTGGTTGAATGCTTTCCAATAAATACCCTAGCACCTCATCTTGGCAATCTTTATTTAAAAAGTGATGGGAAAATGATATGTTAAGGATATGTTTCTATGTGTTTTATTGTTGTTCTGAGTATTGTCTCAATCTGCCAAATATTGACTATAATTTCTATACATCATACAGAATCCTTAACTACTCCCAGGGTCACACTGATTGTAAAAGGCAGTGTTATGTATGGACACCATTCCACTTTAACTTCCTTGATTTTCCAGCAGCCAGATTTCAAAAGAGGCTTATATTAGCCTTACAACAATGTGTCCCATGTTCCCAGTGAGATTATTTTGATAGCAGACCTTTGATGGATGTCAAAGAGAACACATTTTTCTTCCATTACTGAGAAAGCTTGCTCTGGTGACTAAGTCTTAGTAAATGTGTGGAGGAGACACGATGGGAACTAGTTGGTGTCCTCTAGAAACACTTCCACAATTTCTTCTTTTCTCAGCTCTGAAGCAGATTAAAAAATTGTTCAAAAATATTAATTAGGGCTACTGGCAAACAAAAAATGAGATTTCAGCTTTTTCATCTTTGAGAAGAAACATTAACAATAGAGATATTATCTGGTGACATTGTGTTGTTTCCTGCCAAAGTACTATAAGCAGATTAGGTGAGAATGTCTGGACATGGAGATAAAATGTGGCTACCATAAAAATATCTTACTGTAAGAAAAAACAAAGCAGAAGTAAACCATGGCATAGCCCACCTAAAATTAATACTTAAGCAACAACTGCAGAAATATTCCTTAGTATTTAAAGGACCATCTTTAAGCTAAAGTTAGGCTAATATCAGAAATATAGTTGTCTTCCAAGAGAAAATCTGTTTTTATAAAGCTTTTTTTACTGTTTATTATTGCTGGAGTTTATTTGGGTTTGTTTTTTTTTTTTAAATAGTGTTGCTCCTTTTTAATGCAAAGGAATCTTGTTACCTCATAATTAAAGGAAAAATTTCAAAAATTGCTTGTACAAAAAACATTTTATTGTATATAACTATTGCAAACAATCCTCTGACATTGTGGTGTTACAGAAGAGGAGATGGAATATGTGACCTTTATTGTGTCAGTCATTTTTTAACTTAATTGGAAAAATCTCAGAATAGCTCCAGAGGAAAATTCTTTCAGAGCATTTTATGACCAGACTTTTAGCATTAAGTCTAGGAAATTGATGTATTTGAAGAAAGAGGTCACAAATGAAGGAGAACTTGCAGATCCGTATGACTGTAAGAAGCACAGACATATTATGCACTCACATTAATCTTCTCAAGTGACATGAAATTGTATGAAAACGGGTTTGTAACCATACTACTATAGTTCAATGATCAGTAAATACTCTAGGAAATGGTCCTTGTAATGCCAAAGTATTGAATACACTGTTGAAAGAATTTAATGACAGCTGTAAAAGGTGATGCAAACAAACAGAGATGAAGTCGGTGAGGTACCAAAGGTATAAAACTGGAAATGTAAGTGTAGTGTTGTTCCCAATAAGGTGAATGATGAAGTTCTCATTGGCTTTTTGATTACAGATCTACAGATAAAATCTCTCAGTTATTACATCCAGGCAGTTATTATCTCAAGTCAGGGCACCACTATATTGTCTCTCACCCAGGGTGTGACTAATATGAAACAGTGAATGTTAGTCGAAATTCATACTGTTCAGATTTTCCATTATTATTAAATGAAGACATCGGAAATTAAAGTAGCTGAATGCTTAATTTAGCTGTCTAATATTTCTATGCTCTTCTTTCATAACTATTTAAAAAAATGTATTTAATTCTCATTGTTAAAATGACCAGTTGCTTCATAGAATATTCCCAATCTATTAAAAGTAAGAAAAGCTTTTCCATATTCTCAGCCCTGATACAACAACAGGCCGACTAAGGTTGCTTTCAGCATTAAGAATGCTTTTTCTAGGGAAAAAAGCAGATTTTTTGAGATATGATGATTTATCAATAGACTCCAGAACAGAGGGATAATAAAAATCTAAAATTTGTACTTAAGATGTTGGTACTGAAATGAATGATTGGAAGTGTGCCAGTGTGACCACAGTGGCAGTCTTGATAGGTTCTATTCTGCACACTACTATAAATTTTCAGTATGGCCATAAAAAGATCATCTAAAACTGGACTGTGGTATAGACAATACCTGAACTTTACATGATACATGGCTGGTGCTGCTTTGCACACCACTGAAAGTCACTGACTGTGTTTATATGGCTAAGTGGAACCAGACTGAACAGTTAACAAAGTCATTAGAGCTACCAAGATGTGGAAGAAAATACTTTCAAGAAGTAGAAAAATGCATGAAGTCCTAAGAAATTATTTTTCCTCACTTACAGGGATGCTGGGAAAGGTTTTTCATCAGTACATTACCAACATAGGCTAATAGCAGAGCAACCACTGATCACAGTGAGAGCAGAAGCACTGTCTCTGTTTTCTGCATAGGGTTCAGAGCAGAAAACGTAGTGCAGGAAGTTCCTATTAAATATTCCATGTAGTTAATCAGTTGAGGGGATGGAGGGGGCTAAATTTCTCAAAGTTCTGAATAACAAAAAAACTTCTTCTCCCCACTTTTTATTTCTTTGTGCAGCCTGTGCCAGACCAGAACCTTTGTAGTTCTGTTTTATTTGTTTTCAACTCTAGGATTAAAACTTCAGTGAATTTTTTAAAGTTTTCTTTCAAGTGTTACTAATTGCTAAGTTACTAATAGCTGTGCCTAACCAGCTGAATACACATGCTCTCTGCAATGCACTACAAATTCTGAGAGAGACAAAATACGTAAAGGGGGATTTGTCTATGCAAGTAAGACAAGGAGAACAACTGCAGTCAAAACCATAAATATTTGTCTAATATTTGAGTGAAATAGAATGTTATATTTTCTTTTGATTCTTTAAGATACTTTATTTAACAATTATGAAAATAGCCTACACTATGTTAACACTCTGCAGGAAAAAAACTGTAGTAATAATAATACAAAATTATGTGTTTAGGCAGATTCATTGTTGTTCATAAAGTGTTAGCAGCAAGTTCAATGTTAAGTATATTCTTCAACTGTGACATTGATAGCTAGTTTAAATATTTACAGATTTTCTACGAACTTGGAGCCTGATACTCAAGCCTCCCCCAGTTTCTCAAACTGACCTCACAAGGTAAGCATAATAAATTTTAACAAATCTGGAAATCTAATCCCATGCCAGATTTAGCACTTCCCCAGCCCTAAATAGGGAACAGGAACATCACTATTGACTTTCAGTACACAGAACTTGAATAACGTGATGGTTAACAGCACAATGATAAACCTCCTACACAAATCTAGTTATCTTGTTTCTTTTTAAGACTTCTTATTACTACTTTTCAAGGAAACCAAGGGTTTGTCAGCTTTTTATATGGTATTAAGGGCAGCTATGTGTGGTCTTTCTGAATAATGGGAAAGTCACTTAAAAACAAGCTGGATACTGTCATGATCATTGTTAAACTCTGATCCTGCCTCTTTTATAATAAAATAAACATTCACATAAAACAAGAAAACAGCAAACCCTAAATTAAATATGCAGAGTTGTCCAACTTTCACCTACGACTTTGGTAAGAAACAAAGGTGTCCTGAGGCCTGACAGATTTGTGCAAATGTTGTGATTTCAAGGTCTTCTTTTTATCTGAAAACTTACACAAAACAATTGTTTATGGAATTAAGACTTTACTATCTGAGATAGGTTTTTCATAAGACAGAACAAAAAGCATGGGACTAAGAAACCCAAGATAAATAAGGAGGGGAGCAGAAGGATCTGCAAAGAATGGAATGACAGCAGGAGCCAAGATTTCCTTCATGTGTGGACCTGGGAAAGGCAATGTACTGGCTTTCAGGTCTTTGTCTTCTTTTTCTCACTCTCACTGGGGTAGCCTGGAGTTCAGGTAGTTGGCTTGGTAATGGTGAAGCAATACTTGTCTCTTTCAAGTTAGTCAACACTGACTGAAACAGATGTCAAACCCACTGTGAAGTCTAGTTTTTTCAACAGTCCAAATAACGTAATGTGGGAAATTCTGTCACTGAGTTTTTCACTTATTTGACTATTTTTAGCCTCTTTCTATTTTACTCTAGGCTTTATTTTACCATTGGTACTCTCGGCACTTTTTACAAATATCATCAGCAGGAGTTTTTTGTTCAATCTAATTCAGTTAATCTGTCTTTACTTTTTCCAGTCTCAATGAGCAGCTTTACATACCAGTGTAATACAGACTTTCTAGGTCACAGTGAAGTTTATGATAGTTTACTACCACCCTCTGGGTTTTATCAGAGACAGTTTTCTGCTTGCTGTGCATGGCCAAGCTTCTTTTAAAAAGATTTGACTTTATAATTGACTATATTAAAACTCAGAATGATTAATCCTGTTGATTCATTCTCTTCTTTATTTATTGTTCCCTCAGTTTTTGTATAATCAGCAGACTACATCAGTAACTTCTTTCCTGATCATTGCTAAAAGGAATAAACAAAGTTGTGCTAAAAATAAACTTCAACAATTATTCTGCTTTCTCCATCTCACACTTCATCCTGTTAGAATGGTCAGATGATTTGAGGAGAAAAAGCCATGTCTATTTCCCTCTATAGAAGTCTTTTTTTATTCTTTTTTTTTTCCTAAAATGAATGTTGAGCTGACAGAATTACAAAAATTTTATTCATTTCAGATCCACAGAACCGTTGAGTTTGGCAGGCATCTCTAGAAGTCATCTGATCCCATCCCCCTGTTCAAGCAGGGCCACCTAGTCCCAGATGACCAGGACCATGGCTTTGTAATATTTCCAAGGATGGAGACTTCACAACCTTTCTGGGTAGCCTGTGCCAGTGCTCAGTGACTTTCACACAATCCTGTGTTTCCATTTGTGATCGTTGCCTCTAGTCCTGTCACAGAGAACTATGGAAAAAGGTCTGTCTCCGTCGTCTTCTGTTAATATTCTCTCTGAGCCTTCTCTTCTGCAGTCCCAGCTCTCTCAGCTTCCCTTCATGTGAGATATACTCCAGCTGCTTAGTCATCTCTGTGAATCTTCACAGGACTCTCTGTAGTAGCTCTTGGCCTCTCTTTTACTGCGAAGGTCAGTACTGGGCCCAGTACTTCAGGTGGCCCCACCAGTGCTGAATAAAGTGGAAGGATCACTTTCTTCCACCTGCTGGAAATTCTTTGTCTAAAGCAGCCCAGGATATCATCAGTCTTATCTGTGCCAAAAGCACATTGTTGGTTCATGTTCAACTCTTCTGCAAAGCTGCTTTCCAGCTTGATGTCCCTCAGTATATATTGGTGCATGGGTTTGTTCCACCCCAGGTGCATGACTTTGCACTTTCTTTCCTCAGCTGATTATCTTCCTATCCAACCATTTCTCTAGCCTGTCTCTCTCTTCCAAAATATGGCCACAGTGTTTGGTTTATTTCAGTATTTTGGATCTTTCCCAATGTTCCTGGTGCTATTGAAAATTAACATCAATACTGTAAAGAGATGCTTATCCAGCATTTTCAAACTCTTACCAATGAAATTACCTGTATATGATTGAAAAAGTTCTGTCATGCAACTTTAACTCCAAGAATTAGACAGCTAACTTAAATTGTCCTCATTTGGGGACTGATTTATTTCCTGTCTTTGTTAAAGCTTTTTGCCATTATTGTTCAAATGCCGGAGAAGTAAGCAGTTTGAGCAACTCTGGAAGTATCTGCTCACAATGAGGAGTTAGTAGAACAGAGGACTTCCAACACTGTGTACAAGTACATGACTCCTCAGTTTTATTTTTTTAATAACAAATAACATCAATCTCAGAACAAGATCAACCTTCCCTGCAACAAGCCACATATTTGCTGGCTGTTACTTGATGAGTAGTGTTAATGTTGTGTTCATTCCTAGCAAGCATTTTTTCTTGGTAAGGAACATATTTTTTTTAATTTAAACATTTATTGTTGCTTAAGTCTGCAATAAATAAAGTCACACTAATATAATGTTATCAAATAGACTTACATGGTCTAGTTAAAAAGGGTCATATCAAAAGAAATCTCTGATAACAACATTGTGGGCAGTCTCACCCCATTACCCTTACTGTTGCTGTTTCACTGAGCTCAGTGCATTGAGAACGGAAAATCGTTCCCACATTTAGCCTATTCCCACAACTAATTAGATGAGAATTGGTATTGCTTGGTAGATGAGTGCCCTGAAGGTATTAAAATATCACAAAATACCATACAAGGTCTCTCAGACATTGCTACAATGCATCTTCTGTACAAAACAGATAAAAAACAGTAATTCAATAGAGGAGGTATTTAGGCTGTTAAATTATGCACATACATCTTGTATAGGCAGAACATTTTCAATGATATTAAAGTAAATTGGCTTCATGTCTGCCTAGCTAGTGGCTGATTGGTACTTCCAGTGGCTTCGTGAAATCCACAATCCTAGGATTTCTTTATTAGCTTTAATACTTAAACATACTAATGATATCAAAGAAGATGGAATAAAATCAGTGATGTGTCAAAAGAAAGTAATTCATATTACTTGTAAGACAGTGCTGGGAGGCTGAGTGCTGACGCTTAACTAAATGTTTTAGAACCATAAAATTTCATAACCTGTCTACAAAGTGCACTCTATATAAACTAGATGTTTATAAGAGAAAATTCTAATCTTACATGTTGTGTTGGACTTGTGTCTGATGGGATTTTAGCAGGAGGGGAGGGAGCTACTATCATGTCTCCTTTGAGAAGAGCCAAGAAGCTTCCCCAGCTCAAGGCTGAACCCACCTCTGGCCAAGGATGAGACAATCAATGCCTCTGAAACAACATACTTAAGAGGGGAAAAAAGCTCTTGGATGAGCTCTTTTGTTTTAGGAGCTCTTTTGTTTGTGAGAGGAGTGGAGTGTAACAGACAACCGTGTGGATAACCAAGGTCTGTGAGGAAGGAGTGGGTAAGGCACACTGCAGCATACGTTCCTCTCCAGCCTATGGTGAGATGGCAGGCTAATCCCTTGCAGCCCTTAGGATCAACAGTAGAGAAAAATCCTGTCTGCAGAGCACGGAGGATGCCACATCAGAGTATGTGGTTGCTCCTGAAGAAGGCCGTGACTTTGAGGGAGGCCCACACGGGAACAATCCATTACTGGGAAGCCCACAGCCCGCGAAAGGGACACATGTTGGTAGAAAATGTTCATGGAGGACTGTCTACTGCAGAAGACATACCATGTTGCCACAGGGTAGGACTGTGTGTTTCTTCCTTAGGAGGAAGGAGTGGCAGGAACAACAAGGAATGGACTGGGACTGACCACAAACCCCATTCCCTGTCCCTGTGCTCCACTGGGGTGGAAGAAGTAAAAGAGCTCAGATTCAGTTGTATTTATTATTACCTTGCTCCAATTCAGTTGGCAAGATGGTGGTGGTTTTGTTTAGATTGAATTTGTTTCTCCAGTCTGTCTTTTAGCCATGACCACAACTGGTGAATAATCTCTCCCTGTCCTTTGTCTAGACCCTTAAGCCTTTTGTTGTATTTTCTCCTCCCCACCCCACTGGAGAGGGGTAGGAGTGAGTGAGTGACTGTGTGGTGCTTTGTTGCCTGCTGCGGAGGTCTAAACAGTGACAGGTGTATCCTGTAAAACAGAAGTACTGCAAAAATGATAACAAAAAGAGACAAGTAAAGCAAAAGATCTTATGTGATATGCTGACAGACAAAATACTGACATTTTAAAAATAAAATTGGGTGTATAAGCAAACAAATAATCAGAAGAATATCACTGTATAGTATACACAAGACCTGTATGTCCACTGGAATTTTGCTACTCAGCTGCTGGGTCTTCAAAGCACATCCTTCATTTCCTTTTGCCTTTGACTGAATGCCAGCTGAAACAAGGTGGTCCAAGCATGACAAAAATTATGTCCTCAATGGGAGATCTGAACATCATTCTCAGATGAAGGCACTACATGGAGCACATTATCAGTTTTCTGAATAGGGTTTGGCAGTAATGATTCCCTTGATTCTACCTGTTTAATCATTAGTCTTTGAAGTCATGCTCACTGCTGTTCTCAATTCCTTTCTCTGGGCTAGTGCCTTTTGAATATTTTAACAAAAATCATCAGTTTCAGTGCTTTTACTCAGAATAGCCAGCAGCCTAACACCTTCCAGGGTATGCAAAGAGTGAATTTAAATTGCAGCAAGTTGCAGATGGAGCTGGATCTCAGTCTTCTATAAACTTGTATTGGTCAGGATTTTCCTAGTGCAAATAACTACATTAAGAGAGATCACCTTTATGATTTTTAAACCCATATTTTGTTTTGGCTTGCATTCTGAATCAGTTTCTAGGAGCTTGCTTTGCTTAAATAATAGCAGCAGCTTAATCATTATAAGACTTGTACTAATGACAATATTAAAATATTCAGTCTTAATAATGACTTTTTCTACCATGTCACACCAGCCATTTACTAAAGACTGCTTGGAAACAGAGACTGTAGATTAACAGAGTTACCTTGTTGCAGTTTTCAGCTGCATATCTGTGTTTAAAGGACAAAAGAAACAAGATATGATAAATAATGTGCTTAACATCCATTTTTACCTGGGATGTCTAAGCAGAGGGTATCTCTGAAGTTAGCAGACATTTCAATTTACACTCACTTTTTAAGAAGTATTCCTTGATTAAAGTTTGACTGTAAACACTTTTCTGCATGAATGTAAATTAAAAATTCGAGACACTACAATGTGCTGTAGCTGATCTAACAAGAAATTTGGAATTGTATTCGTTCTACAATGGGAAGAAGTAAGCTCTTAACTAGTCTCCAAAACTAGGAATTCTATGTTCTATGTTACTTTCTGCATGACTCAACTATGCAAGCCTCACACCTTTCCCAACATCTATATAAAATTGTATCTGTTGGGTGGTTTTTAAAGTCAAGTGCCCACTGGACATAAACAAACTCAAGTGAAAATGAGACTCTTTTTCCCCCTTATTGATTTTGCTGTGCATATAGGTATTTGCCAGTGAAGTATTAGAATGATTTTTAGGGCAACACCTAGTTCTTGCTGTGAATCATAAATAATATGAGCTCTGCCATATACATTTTGTTATTCCGTGAATTGAGGCAGTGCCATCAGTTTCAAGTCAAAGCACAAAACTAAATTACCCTCTCTCCTGCCCTTATTTAAGATGCAACAGGCCACTGGTATGATAGGTCACAGTCCTTTTACAGCTGGTACTTACAATTATTCTCTAAGCCATTTCTTCTGCCCTTCTGGCAGTCACTGTTCTGAAAGTACTCTATGGCAATGACTGTATTAATCTGGAAAGAAGCAAGGCATAATTAGCTTGGTCAAACATGAGCAATCACAGGAACAAGATAATTGTGATTATCTTCGAATACTTTGATCTTGTATATTTTTAGGTACTGGTCTGATAAATTACTTTCTAGAAAAGACTGACTTAGAGAAAAATGTGTTGACCTTCCTGTTCTGAACCGTAGAAAGTGAAATACTAGGAAAGAATGAAGAAATTTTATTATTAAGAATAAATTTTAAACCTTGGGGTTTGTATTTAGCTTCTTCATTTCCTCATTTTTATTTCATAAGAAAGCATTCATTTAAGAGTACATAACTGTACACCTACATATACCTTCTCCCTCAGATTTCTTGCAGTACTTATCAAAATTTATTAACTTATCAGTCAGAGAGGTATGCTAAAAAGTTAGCATTTCTGTTCCCTGTACACACTTAAAAACCGGAAGATCAACATATTTTCCTGAAGAAATAAAGAATTTCAATAGCACAGGGAGTTTGAGAGAAAATTCTCTGGTTCTAAAATCTAGTTTTTCTTGGTCAAAAAAATATTAAGAAGGAATGCAAAATGCTTTAACAAGTTCTATTCTTGCCACTGCAAATGTCAACATTTTCTCACATTAATCGTTATGTAGAGAGACATGTTTAATGACCCACAGTTCCTCTGAGATATGACTATCCAGCCAAGTTCTATTTGGCCTTTACAAAAGCCAACCAACAGAAAGAAAGTAATGAAATTTTTTTTGATATCTATGAGGCTACTGCTGGATGGTCTTAATATCTTATGTTGCTAGGTATGTTCCATGCACCAGTAGAGAAGCTGATATTTATAGGAAGAAACCTTTACAGAATCACAGAATGTTAGGAGTTGGAAGGGACCTTGAAAGATCATCTAGTCCAACCCCCCCTGCCACAGCAGGATTCCCTAGACCAGCTCACACAGAAGCATGTCCAGACAGTTTTTGAATGTCTCCAGAGAAGGAGACTCCACAACCTCTCTGGGCAGTCTGTGCCAGTGCTCCATCTTTGTACGGGTTGTTAATTTAATATCCAAACCAGAGCTAGCCCCTGAGAATGAATATCCATGCAACTTACAATCATTACAAGCCTTTGATATTTTAACCCTGATTTGAAAAGACTGCTAGCAAAGTGGATTAGATGAGCAATATCATCCAGGTGCAAGTGAAGTTAACATTCTGTGCTCCTGGTTTGGGCCAACAGGCTGGTGCTCATTTTATTTGTTTCTTCTCTGATTTCCTAAGTTTGTCTTAAGGTACTGGTGAGTTACTAAAGGTAAGTAGTAACATTAATGTATGTATTCTTTTAGTTTGATTGTGGGGTTGGGTTTTGTTTTGTTTTGTTTTGTTTTTTTTGTTTTTCACTAGGTTGCAGATAAGGATGAATTATCTAGATAAACTATTAGTACTGCTTATTTAGACTCCATTATAAAAACAATAGGCCAGGTTTTCAGTCAAGGTAAACAATTGTAATTCCCTTTGATTTCAGTAAGATACACTAATTTACATTGTTTGAGATTTTCTGACATTTTTCCTATTTTTCATTGTTATTGTTATTGTCCATTTGTAACCCTTTAAAGATTAGAACAAATGGACAAAACCAATGAAGATAAGAAAAAGCTAAACAAATCTTTCAAAATTTTAAGAAAAGTGTTGGGTCTTTTTTGGTTTTAGAGCAGCCTTTTTACTCATACCTGTGGCAAAATGAAATCTTAAGCTGACTTTAAATGCAAATAGTCTCTTATGATGATCCAATCTTTAGTAAATAACAGCACATGATGCACAGTATGTGTAACAGTTTATCAATCTCTGAATTCAAAATCCTTAGCCTCCTAATTATGTGTATTTCTTATGTGTCATAATTTCTCTTTTTGCTACTTTTATATCCAAATAAGTTCAATCTATTTCTAATGAAAAATAAGATTAATTCTGATGTTGAAGTGCAATATTGAAATGAAGTAAACACAGTCTACAAGCAGCAAAAGATAGTTCAAAACTGTACATGCACAAATGCAGGAACACAAAGGTATTCTAGAAGCACAAAAGGAGCTTAAGCTCCTTAACTAATGATCTTAGACTGTTAACAGAATAAATGAATCCATATTTGTCTTCTGAAACTTCTGAACGGCATAAAAGCAAATTCATTTCAAATTTAGTGTCACTAAGGCAAAATACTTGTCTTCATACTAAAACTACAATTATGGTTCTCTTTGTTTCTCTCTAAAAAGTAGAAATACATCAGTCATTCACTGCCAGGAACAGCTGTTCACCAACAATCAACAAACACAGGAGACAGTCATTCCTGTGTGCCTCAGATTTTGGTCACAGAAATTTGTACATCCAGGCCTACAAATGTTTGGGGTTTTTTTTTACAGTCCATTGAAGTAAAATGGAGAGAAGGTGAAAGAAAATTTTCAGCTTTATGAAATTACAATTCTGTTTCTACTTGAAAAGCTAAACAGGGAGAAGCAATTGAACATAATGCATACAGAGTAGTTCTCTGCTGGTTCACAATTTTCTGAGAAGAATCTAAGACTTTGTTTAAAATATCTTTATTGCTGGATGACAGCAATGTAAGATTAATATATTAACAAATGATAGTGCCACCAATCCATTTTACATCTGTCTTACTGTCACAGAATTTTAGCCCATAGGGTTATGTGCAAACTTTGAAGTTAAGAAATTGGATTGTACTGTTGGTTCTAACCTGCTGGGTTAGCAGTAGAAAACTTGGAAAAGTTCTTCTACCCTGCATCTTGGCATACTTGGCATAAGAATATTTTAATAAAAATATTTAAAACAGAGCATTAGAGAGAAACATTACCTTGTCATAGCACCTCTAGACAGAAAATTCTATGTCTTAGCAAAAGAGTTTGCTTTGAAGATCGAATCTACTCTTCAGGTGGAGACTTTTACCTTGGTTTTAATACAGTGTTAAAAAACCTTGCATGTTTCTTTTTGTGTGTACATAATTTGCATTCTTTTCCTTGACTAATATTTCTATGTGATAATGTGAGTCAGTTCTTCATTTAAAAGGAGAAAAAGACTGGCCCTCCTCCTTTGCCTGAGGATAGGAATTTCTTCCAAGGTAGAATCTGGGAAACCTTTATTTTTCACTTGTCTTACCAATTCCATTTCTTCAACAGTCTATGGCAGCCTATGGTTTCTTGAAAATCAAAGAAGTGACACAGATATGTTACTGTTCTTTCCCCTGTACCATGATAAAAGATACACTGACGTTGTCTGTTTCCAGATGCATATGAATTATTTCTACATGTGCACCTATGTAATGAGAAAAGTTGTTAATTTTTTCCCATTAGATTATAGATTTTTTTTACATTTTTTTTCATCTCTTTTCTGAAAGGAAGAATTGAAATACATTTGCTTATTTAAAGTAGAATTATTTCAAATGAACTAGAGTTAAATAAAATGCTAATGTGCAGTTCCTATTGCATCACAAAATTTTAAACTATATTTTTGTGTTACATTATCTAATTTATAAATTGCTAGAGGGAAAAGATACATATCTTTCTGACTTTTTAGTTTACTCAACTATATTAGAAACAAATCAACTATCTTGTGTGGCTCCATGCTGAAAAACTGATGTAAACAACAAAGCACTTCTTGTAGACTAATATATTACATCAGACAGGTACTGCCTCTATGTAAAAAAAATTATCAAATTGTTATCATGCCCTAGTTATGTGGACACACATAGGCATTTTAGACACTTTAGGCATAGATTTTACCATGTTCTGTGCTTTAAAGTGTTTTTACATTTTCTTACACTTTTGAGTTTTCATACTTTTCAATGTCCATATCACAGAATTGTAGAATGGTTTAGGTTGGAAGGCACCTTAAAGATCATCTAGTTCTAACCCATCTGCCATAGGCAGGGACACCTCCCACTAGATCATGCTGCTTAAGACTCCAATCAAGTTTGAATTCATGAAAGTAATTCACAGTGCCTGCTTTAGTCTACTTATTCCTCAATTTAAAAGACTGATTTTAATAGAAATTGTAATTTTCTCAGAATTCCTAATCCTTTGCATTCCTGAAGCTTGAGTACCATTAATTAGGAGTTCAACACTCTGATTAGGTGGCAATTGTGCTTACAGAGAAGTGGTTTTACAGATCATGTATTCTGCATGTTTTGGTCTTCACAAAAATCTCATATGTAACATGGTCACCTTATATGTTTCTGTTCCTATAACGTTTTGGACAAAAGTTTATGCAAAACACCAGTAAATAAGATGGGAGTGCATTGTCATACTAAATATTGAAGATTTACAGTAGCATTATCATTTCATTTCAGTAAAGCTACAGCAGATACATTTTTTAGCCACATAGTTTTCACTGTAGATCTTGATGGCAGAATGTAAAGGTTGTATTTACAGACTGTAGTAATAATTTGGCCAGATAAAACTGCTGAGTGAAAGAGAATTTTATTACAGATGTAATGGGAATAGAAGTGTCATTTCAACAATGTAAACATATTAAAATTTGTAGAATTGGAAGTATTGTCATTTTAGCAAGGCTGCTTAAGGCTGAAGATGAGCAAATAATTTACTCAGTTAAATTAGCTTCTACTGTTAACTGGATATATGCAAGCAGGATCATAATTTTTTGGGATTTACCCACCATTCAAATTCACTCCAGCCTGTAAGTTTTTTGCTGAGTTTTTTAAATAGCTTTATGAACTCCTTGCAAATGTGCAAGTCTATTTTGTCAAGGGATAAACAACTATGATATTCAAATCACTACCTGCTAGTGACTCATTCACAAATAAGGTAGTATCATTGGATAATGCTTTTGCACTTGCTATAGACTGCTAGAGAAGAAATAACATTCTATAAATATCTGAATTAGCCAGGTAATATTAAAATGCATATACTTTCTGAAAGATTAATAAATTCCTCTCCTCAGATTAGGGATTTTTATCCACTCTACCCTTTCCTTTTAGTATTTTTTGAATTTGTTTTTACTTTCATATTGCATATATTTTGTAAACTCATTTGGAATAGCTATATATAGGTGACAGAAAATTTACTTGCTTAATAGAAAACAGCAAAGAGCTAAGAAAAAGTTATAGATGCAAAGCAGATATTTTCTTTTCCCTAGTGAAATTTTTTCTTTTTTCTCATTGCTTCATCAGTCACTGTCTCTTCCAAAGTAGCTTTACCATTTCTATGACTATGTTATCTAATTCCGTCCCATTAAACCTGTTCTCATTTGTTCTTTCCAAATGAATGGTGACTGCAGATAGTAAGGCCTTTTAATTAGTAAATTAATTAAAATTGAAATTAAATATTTTTTTCCTTTAAAAGCGTAACACTTGATTTAGTATTTTCTACATGTAATGATATTCACTAGGAAAGTAATTGTATTCAAAGACATAGGGAATGAAGAGTAGTTTTACACTTTTCACCAGGCTGGTTGGGTTTTTTTCTTGTAAAGTTACAATTGTCCACAAAGGTACAGAAATGCTATGCCTGTCATTTAGGTCACTGATGATGGAAGAAACAATAGTTTGTCTCTCTACCTTTAGCAGAGCTGTGCTGCTTGAGGCAATATAGCATCAACTAAAAAAAGCCTATTAGTTTCCTGTATATGCAAACATTTGTTCCTGGTGAGTAGCTATAGTGACAACTACTAGTTTCAAGACTGTTGATATGAAAGACACCTTTTCAGTTCTTGTGGTGAGTTAGCTTTGGCTAACTGCAAAATGCCCATACAGATGCCTGCTGACTCCCGCTTTCAGTGAGACACCCCATGCAGTCCAGTACAGTGATTCTCTAAAGACTGAACTTGGCACTGGAACTAAATATAACTCTGTCCTTTACTGTATGCCAGAAATTTAAATTAAGCCTCTATACTCCCATTCTTTGTATTGTTCTTACATAGTGCCAAGAGAAAAATAATTCCCATTAATTATGAAAACATAGAATTGATAAATCTACTGTATCTCTGAATGACTGGGCTCTTACATAAAATCAGAAGAGGTCATTAAAGGTACCTAAATTTTCTGAAAGTAACTGATAGAATAGAGAAATTAAGAGGTATTCATCAGATGAAGACACAAGAGTTATGATGTATCCTCTCTGAGGTATGTAAGGAGTTCCACATGGAAGAGAATTGAGCCTTGTCTTTTTAACAATATTTCAATTGTATTTACACTGCATGTGAAAGAATAAAATCTCCCATGTAGAAAACAATTCCTTCTCTCAGTCATATGGAAGAATAATTTTGTGTCAACATATGTTTAATAACAGAGAGGAAAATATGTATGTTTGTTCTTTTCCCATGCTGCCAAAAGTTTTGAACTTCTCTTGGTATGATATAAAATGGTTATATATAGAACATGTCTTTCTAGGAGTCAAGACTTAGCTGGAAAGAAAGCTCATGAGGAGAAATCCCCCCTGGATGGTGTGCCTTCCATTCACAAATATCTCTCAAGAAAGGCATATTTCAACACATAAAGAAACAGCTATCAAGCATGGCAATGAAATAATGTATGAAAGGGCTTGATATTAAGAATCATTTATGTGAAGTTGAAGAGCTGATTCATTCACTGCAGTCCAAAAGGTCATAACTCTGAACCTTCCTACCCTGAAAAGTTTCAGCTAGGTTTTGGGATTTGTGGCTCTGGGCTAAATGGTTGAAGGCTTTGTAATTTTTCTCTGTTCTTATTCCTACCAGAGCATGAAAAGCATTGTAAATCATATGCAAGTAAAGCAATAAAGAGAATGAAATGACTTGTTATATAAATGAAAACAAACAAACAAAAAAACCCCCAACGCAACATCATTGAGAGCAATGGTTTCTTAATCTGTTTTGGTCTACATATATTCTGGATACTACAAAGACTCAAGAGTATTTTTCAGAGTCAGTGAAAACTATCATCCTTAAACAAGAATCTGAGAAAAAGATGACTGAATTAAAAGTGCCAATCAAGGCATAAACACAGTATCAGCAGATGTTCATTGTCCCTTGAGTAATAGAGTTCAGATATAAAGTGACTTGTACATTTGCCCAAACCCAGGCTTTTGTTATATGTTTAACTAGCATTAGGGCAAAAGGAACTGTAGACAGGACCTTCCACGTTTAAAATCTTAAAAACATTCTTATGAGTCACTTGCATAATGTTTCTCCTTATAAAACCTGAAATGTGTCATTCCTCATTTCTTATTTTTGATGAAGAATCTTTTGCTTGGTTTCCTCTGTGTCATTTGTCAAGCACATAACTCTGTGAATGTTTACTATATATTGTTCTTCAAGGAGGTTCTGTTTTTTCCTTTGATCTTATGTTGCATGTGTCCTGTTCAATAGTCAGGAAAAGATGACAAAACTGGAGCTGCTAAAAAAGGTAAAAGGGGATAACCTTTGAAGGTTGTGGATGCCTTACTAAGTATTATTAATACTAGAACCACCAAAAATAGCTTTTTTTTTTCTTTCCAAGTCGTAATATAAAAGGGCATACATATTCTAAACTATTTTTCTGTTCGGTTTTGCCTTTACTTCTTAAGTCTTGGCTTTTCTTGAAGTGATCTTTTAGATATAAAAATAATAGTTCTTCCTCCTATCCTGTTACATACCAACTACCTTTTTTTCCTGAATTGCCTTACAAAAAATTCCTGAATATTCTGGTACAGCCCGGACAGTTCAAACTTAAAAAAGAGCAGTGAACACACACTGACAATGGGAAAGAAGACATATTGCTACTGTTTGAAGATTGTCTCAAAGTATCACCTTGATATTAACTACAGAACATGAACATATACAGAAAAAAATTACTTTCTGTACTAAGCAAAGATTTGCAATAAGGCAGTGTTTTCTTGCTTTAGCTTTTCTGCATTTCCATTTACTTTCCCAGATTTATTCCTACTTTCCTTGCTTTTTTCCCTTTTTTGACCTTTGCTGCTTTTTGAAGATTGCTACATTTTTGCTGTTTCTCCCTTTTTCCTGCTATTTTCCAATACCCTTTTCTAAGTTTATGCTTGCTTTTACCTCCTGCTCTTTTTTTTTTTTTCTTTTGCAGGGATAACAGGGCTGAGGTCAGCATCTAGGTGCTAAAAGGCAGACATCTTGAGGCACCAATTTAAAACATGTCAGCTGAGGAGCTAGAAAATTATGAATCACCTTTTGAAAGTGCAAAATATGTAATTTGGGATGTCTTGCAATTTAACATGGTCCTTGCTTATATTTCTTCAGCCCTGCCTGAGAAGGTTGTTGACCCTTTATAAAAAAAGCTTTCTAATATGGCTTAAAGTCCAAAGATCTGACAGATGCCTGCAGGAAAATGAGTAGCAAATTTCCATGCTCAGTCAGAGCTTTAGTATGAAGGAAAAAAAGTGACAGCTGAGGATAGGAGGAAATTAGGTGATATATTCTGAGGATGTGAGATGAAGAAACCTACTGTTTTGGGAAATATGTTCAGCTTTTGAAATCTCCTCCTAAGTAGATTCCTTTATGGGCTGATACATCAGCCTGGAGACTCATTGTGGGATTTCATGGTCTTAAAGAAACTGAAAGGTGTTCTAGAGGTCAGCTTGTACATTTGCCCATTCAGAGTGGGTCTGCTGACTTCTCAGTTAACCTTTTAAATCCATAATGCAATGGGATGCCGAAAAGTAGAAGTTCACAGTTCAGAGTTAATACAAAAGGTATTTTCCCGTTGTTTTTCCTCAGGTAAACTTTTGTCATGGAAAAGACAACTGCTGAATGAAGTCACCTGATAATGGCTTCTGCAGCTGGTCATTTCTTGAAGCATGCTAGGAATGCATATAACAAGGGATAAAGAAAGTTTCTAAATAGCTTTTCAGTTACTTTTATTAGTTTAAGGCAGGGTTCTCCCAAAAGCAAGGTAATCTGGAATAAAATGTGTTGTGTTCAGTGTATTGTAAAATTAGAGGATGTATTCCCTATAGTCTGTTTTTGCCAAATTATGATGGGCTCAGCAGCCATGGGGTGAGGTCTTTGCACTGTAAATGAGAAGTAACAGTTTTAACTGACTGCAGGCATTTCCATAAAACAGAACATTTTCATAGCTAGCCAGGATTCACAGAGATCTGTGGATATCTGTCCAACTTTGTGCTAGAGAACTATGATTTGTACAAGGGGCTTCCTAATTTGTCCTGCTGTGGTAGCTTTTTTGTGTCTCTCTGTGTTTCTGTTTTGTTTCTCAAGCTTTCAGAGTTTGCAAAGGGAACAGAATAGGTACTGATGTTCAGCTGCTCCACTGAACTATGAAAAATACTCTGTGCAAACACTGAAATACTACCTGGGCATTCAGGAAGAGTCTCTTAGAAACAGATCTGGTTTTGTACATCAAAACTTGGTAAAATGAACCTGTGTCTCCAGACTCACTGCAAAGAAACTGTATTGATAATCATACTGCATGAGCTGTGCCCTTTGTTGGTGTCCCTTTTAATTTCTTCACTTTAGAAGGCCTTCATAATACAGGACAGGTCAAAAGAAGTTATGTAGCCTGCTGTCTTCACCCCCACATGTGATCACAGGAAGCAAATAATTATTTCTCTAGGATTTTCAGTGAGGATTGTCTGCCTACTCCCCAGATTACAGTGAATTATGATTGTTGTTATTAACACAGACGTTTGTTAACTTCTAAGAATATTTTCAGGATTTGGAAAAGAGAAGGAAAAAGGGATCTGCTCTAGCTACAGAAGGCAGCAAAATTCCAGTAGTAAGGCTGTCAACCATAAGCCAGTGAAGAATTAAGAAGGTAAAAACATTGGAAAATGTACTTAAACCCATGTTACAACCAGAGCAGTATTCTATCTCCAACACTGGTAGCAGGAGATACAGTTTGAACATGAAAATTTTAAGCAGTGAAGTTATACGGGTTTTATGGCAATTTTAGATAAATCTTGCTAAAGGAAGGCATGTTATCCAATTTTAGCATATTACTGGGGAAAATTGAAGCAGATCTGAGGGAGAGTGATTTGGTTCAGTAGAAGCAGCAATAGAAAGTGGAAGTTTGATAGAATCATGAATGAGATCATGGAGCATTGCAGAAAAAACACATTTCTTATAATATTACTTTATAATATTACTTTTTCCTGATGAAAAAATCTGTAACTCTTTGGAGTAAATTATGCAATGAGTGTCATCTCATAAGGTATAACGACAGAACCACAGACTCACAGAATGTTAGGGGCTGGAAGGAACCTTGAAAGATCATCTAGCCCAACCCCCCTGCCAGAACAGGATTCCCTACAGTAGGTCATGTAGCGATGTTTACAAATTTTTTCAAGACTTTTTATTAGCTGATACACCTGGAAATACTATTCCTACTTCATATTTACCACAGATTTACATGGGGAATTTACTATTTATTTCACTTACAAAGTTCTGAAGATGAGATACCATGAAGTAGTTGCACAGAGCATAACCTGTTTTTTCACTGTATTCTTTTAATATTGCTTTAAAGATTGTCCATGGACATGTTGGGGTATTCTATCTATTGTTTTCTATGGGAAGGTGTAAAAATATTCATGGTAGTGTACAAACCTTCCCCTCTTCCCACCCCCAGGCAGAAGATCAAAAGAGCACTAAGGTGGTGTTCTCTGGAGCTGCTCTTTTTCTCCAGAGGGATGAGGTAACCAGATTATGGGTTATTTGATCACTTCAGTCTCCTGTTTCAGTGGCAGTGCAAAGTAATGAAAAATTCCTTTAAAACAACTTTCTTTAATAATGTCTATACAACTTCTAAATATCCCTAGTTCTAGGTCCTTGATGAAGAGAAGGCATGAGAGACAGAACTGTAACAGGACCATTTCCCTCATTTGCACAACCTGTGTCTCATTTGGGATCTCAGGGACTGCTCAGGCAGGATGAATATGAGTCTCAGAAAACTGATGGGAAGTTCCCTCTCCTCCCTACTGCACAGCTGGAAAGGGCTGTTATGGTCAAGTTCCAGCCTGCTGAAGGAATGGAAATGCAGTGCCATAATGTACATCACAAAAAGGCCTTTGTGTCACGGTCAACCAAAATCACAGCATGGTATAGGCTTGTCCTTCAAATGTAGTTTATTACCTGAGGCCACAAATTAAGAAAGAGTGAAGAGGATCTCTTTGGAACTCCTAGTTCAGAAGCTGCACCAAATAAAAATAGGTTTAAAATAATGTCCTGTGCTTCCATGCTTCATAATGAGATGTTAGCCACTAGATGCTGCTCATGCATAGTTACTCATTCTCTTGCTTTGCTCTTTCTTGCTTCGTTTTCACAGAATCACAGAATGTTAGGAGTTGGAAGGGACCTCTGAAGATCATCTAGTCTAACCCCCCTGCCAGAGCAGGAAAGCCTACAGCAGCCGGTACACACAGGTGGTCTCCCACCCAAGTACTAACCGACCCCGACCCTCCTTAGCTTCCCAGATCAGACAAGACCAGGTGTTCTCTAACTTTTGTCCGGTTCTCCATTTCATGAAGTTTTGTATTCCTGAATATAAAGAAATATCAGCAAGAGAAGAAGGCTTTTATATATTCATCTGTCATAATAGAAATGACTTGGTTATAACCCCTTCAAAAATCCTGTGCACACAGGGAACACTTGACTCTAGTGCCTAGATTTATTTTTCATTTGGGCAGTGATGCTTGATTTGTCATTCTCATTAGCTAAATAGATGTTTGTAGCTCTCCCTTGTGTTTGTCTTTCATTTTATAAAAAATAAAAATGCTTACCAGGAAATGGAGAAACTTCTTAGATGAAATTTTCTATTTTTGAAAGCTAATAAATAGCAAAAGATTTAAATACAAGGCATACAAAATACTACCAAAATACTACTGGCAACTTCTTCCATTTTTATTTTTTTCCTTGTTTTTTTTTTTAAACTTGCATACTGTCTTGTTTTAATTTTTTACCACAAGTTATACATTATAGCAATGACTTTTCCCTTAAAATACAATGATAAACAACTTCAAAATAATAGTCAGGAGAGCAAAAACGTTTAGCACTGGGAATTTATTCACTCTCTTCCCATCTTTTGCTACATCATCTTTCTGAAAATGCAGCACCTTAATCTTTAGGAAAATAATTATAACAGCTAAGCATAGACACTGTGCTTGTTGTAATTATGCTTCCATTATAACTAATTTTTTGTGGAATTCAATTTAGCAATCAATGTTCACAGAATGTTATTGTATTTATTTAATTAAATAGATGTTTTTTCTTCCAGTTAATTCTGTGTTTTGAATAGATTTTGTTCAGTTACTCTCCTCATAGTGTTGTTGCATTGATGCAGAAGTGAATTAAACTTGACTAGCTAGTGTTGTCTAGCCATTCAATGACAGAATTTCAGTAAGTGTAATCTCTGTCCTTAAGTGAATATGAATATCTGTTGTCAAACAACTGGAAAGGAAAGCTACACAAGCCATTAGGGGAGAAGGCTGTATTAGAACATAAAGTTTTATGGGACTAATAATTTCCTTTAAACTATATATGTATATATAATCACACCCACTTATATTTATATATCCCTGCATATATATACATAAAATTCTCGTGCCTCATAGAATTAAGGCTGTAGACAGTTGTCCCCCTGGAAATTATCTGTTTTCCCAATAGTGTTAGTATTGATACAAAAAAAAGCCCAGAGCCTGCAGAGACACAGAACAATCACCTGTAATTTTTTTTCCTGGTTGAAGAAAGCAATGGTTAACAACAATTGTCTCAGTGTGAGTCTCTCATACAAAGCTACAGTTAAAGTAATTCTGTGGAGGGAAAAGAGCTCAGAGACAATCAATATTGACCTGGCTAAATATTCTTTTTCTCCGTTCTTCCAAGTTTGATTGGTTGGCAAGGCTCTTCACATACACTAAAACACAGAGAAAGGAGGAAAAAAGAGAAACTCAGGCTGTTCTAAACAAATGGCAACAATGGGATCAAACTTCCCTCTGTTAACTGTAATTGACATCTTGCAACACAGATCTGTATTCAAGAGACAACCCAAAATGGCTCATGGGTGTCCAACAGGAAAGTGTGACTTTGGAATGTAACAGACTGTGTGAGTTTTATTCATTCATGGTTGACAGAAGAAGAAAGAAAGTGGGTAAGTAAAGACAAGCTGAGTTATATGATTGAAGCAAAGAAAAATAATCATTCAGAGACAGAGTTGATTCTCATGGAACAAGAGATGCAGATCAGCAATCAAAATAGGCAAGAGAATGAATGGACAGTGAGGTGGATTGAAAACTGGCTGAAGGACAGAGCTCAGAGGGTTGTCATCAATAGCGTGGATTTCAGCTGGAAATCTGTAATGAGTGATGTTCCCTGGGGATCAGTACTATGTCCAGTCCTATTCAATATATTCATCAATGACCTGGATAAAGGAATTGAGTGTATAATCAACAAATTTGCCGATAACACAAAACTGGGAGGAGTGGCTGACAGAAGGTTTTGCTGCCATTCAACATGACCTGGACAGGCTGGAGAGTTAGGCTGAGAAAAGCCTCATGAAATTCGACAAGGGCAAGTGTAGGGCATGTGTTATTCCTGAGGAGGAATAACTCCATATATCAATACAAGTTAGGGACTGAACTGCTGGAAAGCTGCGCTAGAGAAAAAGGCCTGGAAGTCCTGCTGGACAAGAGGAAGACCATGAGGCAGCAATGTGCCCTTGTGGTGAAGAAGGTCAATGGCATCCTGGGGTGCATCAAGAATAGTGCGGTAAGCAGGTCGAGGGAGATTAATCTTCCTCTCTACTCTGCCCTAGAGAGGCCACATCTGGAGTATTGTGTCCAGTTCTGGTATCCCCTATTCAAGAAGGACAAGGAACTTCTGGAGAGGGTACAGAAAGGAGCTACAAAAATTATTAGGGCTCTTGGACATCTTTCATATGGGGAAAGGCTGAGAGAGTCGGATCTATTTAGTTTAGGCAGAAGAAGGCTGAGGGGGGATCTTACTAATACTTATACTAAAGGGGTGAGTGTTGTGAGGGTTGGGTTAGTCTTTTTTCAGTGGTGCCCAGTGGCAGGACAGGAGGTTACAGGCACAAACAGGAACATAGGAAGTTCCATCTAAACATAAGGAAGAATTTTACTTTAAGGGTGGGAGAGCACTGGAAAAGGCTGCCTGGTGATGTGGTGGAGTCTCCATCTCTGGAGACATTCCAAACATTCCTGAATGCCATCCTGTGCAACATGCTTTAGGTGAACCTGCTCTGACAGGGGGGTTGCTCTGACAGATCTCCAGAGGTTCCTTCCAACCCCTAGCATTCTGTCCTGTGCTTCTGTGAAGAGAAAGACAGGCAGAAGGAAAAAAAAACTATTTGTGTTACTGCAGAATATTCTGTAGATCACGCAGATAATACAATGTGTATTTTATGTTCTGATTAGTCTGAGTTGTAAAGTTGGAACTAGATGACCTTTAGGTTCCCTTCCAACTCTGGTGATTCTAAGATTCTATGATTTGCAGAAAGTAAAGCTCAATTTAAAAAGATACATATATGTATATATACAATTATTGCACACTGATATGACAGATTGTCAGATAAGAAAGCAGTTAATATCATCTTGATGTATATATTTGCTTGATAAAAAGGGTAGATAATTCCAGAATTGCAAATACTTAGAAATACATTTACAAAAGGAGATCACTGTACAGGAGCATGTACAAGCAAGGAAATGAGATTTCAGGTGGAGAAAGCCCTGATGAAACAATACTTCCCAATCTATTCAGTGCAGGGTCTGAACACACAGTATTCTGGTAAACACTTCAAGCAATACCATGATAAAGTAAGAGGAAATGCCTTATTTGAGTTTTACTGATGCATAACAAAATATCCACATACAGTTCTTTACACTCACTGAAAAAAAGATCTGGAGTCACTGAAGCAATTGATCACAAAAGTATAAGAAAACATTTCAATATTATTCTCTAAAACTGGATAAAGTACAGCAGGAATCAAATGCAAATATTATGTATAGAAGAACCATGCTCTCTAAAAGCAATTTAAATTCAAAAACTGACAAATGGGTTTATTTGGAGAGCTAACTATAGTGTTATTTAGCATTTTTTTTCTAATACTGAAAAACCAAAGAGTGAAATTAGACTAGGATGAATTGGGAAACTTCCTAGGGTAATGAAGAGTAGCATACCATCTGTTTGAATGGGAAAAGTATTAGATCAGTGCCTGTTCCTCATCCTGCTGTTCAATACTTAATAGAACAACTTAATAGAACAGGCAGTAAATGCAAACCGCCACCGACTCTTGGGACTCCTAAAATACAACCAAGGTCTGGGTCAGTTTGCCATATAACAGTTGTGAGAATTATCTTTCTGCAATGACCAGAAATATTCTAACTATTCACAGCACCTGTGCAAAAGGCTGATTTAGAAATAGAGTCTCTCCAGTGCTCTAAAGAAAGCTGAAGTACTGAGGGGCTAAAATGGATGCATGGAGGTTTTGTTTCTGATCAGATGCAATAATAAATAGCAGGCAATTTTTTTTCCTCCCATGTGCCCTTGTTCACACTTATTCCAAACACTATAATAGTGGTGTATAGTATAATACTGCTTTTCATGTAGGTTGTAAACAGATAACTAGGTAAGTGATCTTGAAAGTGTGTATAGGCAGACATTGCCACCTTTTTAAAAATCACAGTGGAAGTTGCACATGTATTGCCCTTGTGAACCAGAGTTTGTACTGCTCTGTGCAGATGGAGAACTGCATGCTCCAGCTCACTGTATAAGAGCAAAATCTCTTGACTATTAGCACTGGGTGAGATTGAAAACATTAACTTTCTGTTTGGTCCTATCAGTCGTTGTGTTGGATGGAGAAGAGACCTCAACTGAACAAAAGAAACCTCTAACTGAAAAGGAGAAACCCTGGTAGAAACATCAGGATTTTTTGTGCCTTTTACTAAAAGATGGGTACTGGTTCTACTGGGATTTGTAATAGAAATGACTCCACATCTTAGCCTTCTCTCTAAATAACTTCAGCTATTGATGCCAGAAAGGCACAAACTTCCACTTCCTCTGGCCACATTTTAAATAAGTTCAGAGTGAGACAAAACCTTGGGGCTCTATGGGCAGCTCTTCTCTTTTGCCTGTGTCTTTCTCCTCCCCACCCTCCCAGCCCCCAGCTTTTGAGAAGTAAGAAAAAGCAAAAACTGACAGGGAAAATCAAGCATAGGAAAATCAGGGAAAATTGCGGGGAACCATTGTGGAAACAGAGACATTGAATTCTATGAGCGGTTCAAGAACAATCTGGAAAACTCTGTTTAACTCTTCCCCTTTTCTCCTTCGTTGCCTGTCTCCTCCTCTTACTCCTCCCCTGTTTTCCAAAGTTGGAGTGTATCCCTCCTTCCCTTCCCTTCTTCAGTATGACTCCTCCCTTGTTACCCCGGTTACTAGTTCCTCCCTTAGCTCCTCCCTTGTTCTCCAGGAATGGAGCTGTCCCCTCCTTCTTCTTCCTTATTTGTTGTAACTCCTCCCCAGTTCTGGTACCTTCTGTTGGAGAGCCTACATAAAGAGCTCTCCCCCAGTTAATAAAGTTCACTCCTTGTTCACTCTCCCCCGGTCCTGGAGGTTGTGTGTCCTGTGTTCTCTACCCCACTACGCCACAGCTCCTGGGATCGGACATGCATGCCACAGCCCTCCAGCTAGCTGGGGCACAGCACTGGCTCTACCCCGGAGTGGACCTGCCTTCCTCTCCTGCGGGCTGTGACAGAAAATAAGAGTGACAGTAGATTTGGTGGGTTTTCTTCCATGTTTGTAGAGAGCTGGACCATACCATATTGATAAGAAAGAATCAGCCTGTGTTGCTCTTTGTACTGACATCAGCTTTCTGAGCCATAGTGACAAAGCAGTCTCTCCCTCGTATTCCAAATTCCACCATGACCCTCCTGCAGGGCACATCTGCAGGTCTGGACAGATCTGCTCATCGACAAGGGCCTCTTTCAGCAGCATGTATCTATCATCTCCTACATATGTGTAAAGGCCAGTACTGCCTCCCCTCAGATGCTCTTAGCAGAACTGTTCTGATCCTTCAGCTGAATAGCAGAGACCTCTGATCTTTCTCAGGATGCAGAGCTGTAATTATAAAACTGTAAACTAAATGTGAGGCTTAATTATAATGTCAGATAGATTGGATTTTAATCAGATCTCTGGATATATATTTAGGAAGGATTTATCAGGGCAGTGACCTCATTTTAAGAGTACAGATTTCAGCTGAATGGTCTGAAAACAATTTGGTTCAGTGCCTGTAGAGGGGAGACAAAAAAATGTAGACCATTGGTTTTTAATGAGCAATGTCTCAATCATGGCACAGGCTTTAGGAAACAAATTAATCTCTCATGTAACATCTAAAAGATTGCTATCCAAAGTGATGATTCTGGTCACAGGCGTGTCACAGCAGTGGGAGCACAGGAGAAGAAATGCTGCAAGGAGAGTTGCCACAGGGTATGAGGGCTTTATAGTGTGTAGAAATTAATGTTTGAGTAAATGTGTGAGAGGCAGAAAACTGACAAGAGTAAAAATCCATCTCAGTAGCAGCTGGACTTTCATCAGGCTTGGTGGGAAATGGGAGCCAGAAATGGGAGCCAGAAGAGTCTTCCTTCCTCTGAGAAGTAGGACCACTCCCATGCCAAGGTGTCACAGTTCATTCTGGGATAAGACTTCAGTAAGAGTTCTGAAATAAGACCTATTATACTGGTGAGATGTTTCCAGGTTGATCAGCCAGTAGGCTGTCAGAAATGGGGGCTGCTGGTAGCAGGTACACAGGTACTCACTTATGCCAGGCGATGGCCTTGGGCTTCTTCAGGGGCTTCCCCACAACCCAGAATGGCAGCAAGCTGGGCAGGATCCCTCTACAGTTGTATAATTTCTTGTTTTATACTGAGCTCAGTATCCAGAGGGAACAGCCATCTGGGAACCCTTGCCTGCCCAAAGATTTTCAGCAATATGCCTTCTGGTCCACTGCAGACTTCTCAGCTTCTCAGCTCTCAATAATTACTTGAAGGATTCTGAATGGAGCTGTCACTCTCAAAAATGTCTACTTGGTATTATCCAGAATGTTTTAAAGTGATGATCTGCCTTACAGTAACCTTCCACTGTGCCCTTAGGAACTCTCACAAAAATCTGGCCTCCACAAGAGCTTTCAAAGTACAGCAATGCAGTAAAGGAAAGTCTTCAGAAGTCGGAAATTCTGAAATGCAGGAGACCTGTGTAACTGTGCAAAAGAACACACTGATGTAAAACATCCAAGAAGGCACCAGATTAACACTGTGCTAATTGCAATTTGAAAGCACAACAAAGGCATTCCAGAGCAGCCTCATTACATGTTAATTCTGGGGATTAGTGTCAGATTCAGTTACCAGTTCTGCTGCAAGACTGTTTTCTTTCCTTTTTTTTGGTAGAGGTTTATGGAGGGTATTAACATTAGGGGTTTACAGGCTTTCTGACCCCACTCCATCAGGCATACACTATCTCAGTTTCTAGCGAGGCAGGGAATATTGCTCATCTGTGCTAGGCTGTCAGACTGACCAGAGCTGTGATGCTTCTCCTTGCATGATGGTTTTATGCGAACTGGTGCAGTGCTTTATTGTTAGGTTTTATTTCTTTGAAATAGCTGAATGTGTTACAGATGTGAGATTTCTAACAGAAAATAAAAAAGANTTTAGCATTTTAGAAGTGTTTTGCTATGGTAAAATATTGATATTGCATTGTGAGGGAAGCGGTAGGCAGAAGAAATATATTTGAAACAGAAACTCTACAGTGGCCACAATCACTCTATAATTTTTTTTGTAGTTATAAAGACTGTATACAGAAGTAATCAATCTAAATTAGATATTTAAGTAATAGATGTACCAACAATAATAGTAATATTGCAAGATTTTTGTTTCAAATGTAAAAACATGGTCTAAAACTTTTTTTCTGATTAGCTTTCAAATGACAAGTGAATTATAGTCTCTTCAGAGACAGAGTCAAAACTGTTTCTTAGTGTAACTTTCTGTGCTGAGACATGCAAGTGATCAGAGCTATACTCTAGCCATTGTAGCTGAAAGCCATTACCAATCAAAAACTCTCAACTTGCAATGAGACAAAATTTTTCAAGGATTTTCATAGAAAAAAACAGAAAAAATATTTAAACTGAAAAAATTGTAATTAAAAAATGTGAACTATAAAGTGAACTATAACTATTGGCTTAGGAAAATTAATGAAGAGTATAATTCTTTGTGAATCAAGAACCAAAATTTGTTAGTGATTTTCAACATTTGGATTTGAGTAGACACACTAAATTTTAAATAATTCCTAGTAATATTGCAGTAGAACATAACATTCCTAATATGAACCTGGTATTCATTTGTTCCTAATTCTTATGAAAATTCCCTTTAGATGATTTCCAGATGATATTTTCAAATCTTATCTACATATGCCAAAAATGAATAAAATATCATTTTTATAATATGAAAAAATCTTGAAAAGTACTTTAAAAATCATAGTATATTTTATATGATATAAAACTCTCTATTAAAATCAATCGCAGTATGTTTTTTTCTGAACAAAAAAAGCCTGTTTTGTTTTGTTTTTTTTAATATCCATGGACAGAATAAAACAAATAAAAAATGAAATGTGAAAATAGCAGTCTTGCATTTAAAATCTCTTTTTGTGATCGCAAACTTTTTTAATATAGCCAAGATAAAAATGCAAATATAAGATTATTCTATAACATGTATAAAGCTCATCTAAATCTAAGCATAATAAGCCAAAACCAGTTTTGGAAACTTCAGATGTTCTTACAAAGTGCTTGGCTTTTCAACAGGCAGAGGAGTGCAATTTTAATGTTTAAGATGTAACAAAACCTGTAGCAATGTAGCTGTTGTATATAATTTTTAGAAGAGTAGTTGACTGTAAGCAAGAGTATTTTCAAACTAACACATCCAAAGGTTTAAAAAGAATTTTGGCTGCATATGTGCTTTGTACTGTTCTATTTATTGTTGAAAACTTGACAACAAAACATTAGAAAACTAAACACATTTTATCTCTGTGTTACAGTAGCATAAATTATGGAAACTCTAAATATCTTAATATCATACCAATGACAATTACATTACTTCAGTAACACTGAGATATAAAAAAATGTGTGATTCCACTAAAATTCTTCTCTCATAATAGGATCCTGCTCAAATTACACTGAAGGTAACCCTGTATTTTAATTAAGAATCATTACTGCTTTATGCTGCTCTTCTGATAGTCTGATAGAAAATGAGTCTGCTAACAACGTCTGCTAAAACATGGAACTGACTGCTATGTAAAAAGGCTTTAGTGGACTGATCCAGCTTTGGAGCTGCGTTTGAACAGACTAATACACTAGCACCAAGTTTAAAGGGAGAGGCTTCAGCCTTAAGCAGAACAAACAGGAATCTCAATGCAAAATGGACTTTTTCAATTGCATTTTTATTGTACTCCAGAAAAAATAAAAGGAAAAAAAGAAGTAGTAGGAACAGGGAAATTCTTTTGGATGAGGGATTGGCACTCAGAAATTAGTAGTTTACAAATACACTCTACAGTATGTATTGGGAAAAAAATTATTAATCGTTATACAAATTTGGCTTCCATGCCCAAACTAATGAAGAGTTTGAAAATTGCCATCTTTGGGTTGTTGGCCTAGACTAGCACACAGGACCCACCCAGATGCTTGCTCATCTCCCTGCCCCCACACACCCAGTAGGATAAGAGAGAAAAAAGATGGATCTCATGGATCAAAGACAAGACAAAGAAAAAAACTTGTCTTGACATCACTCTTGAAAGACACGCCACCCTTCCTCCACCCTGCCAACACATTGCCAGCTACACCCCATGCACTATGAAATAACTTTCAATTGTTAAGTCTGTAACAATGTGAAAAGATTTTTTAGGGTAGATTTCTATGTAAGTTTGGAATGTAAAGCTATAATATCATTTTACTTAGGTGGAAAAAAAGTTTTTGTAAAACTGGGGGAGTTGATACAAAACCTGGGTTTCCATTTAAAAAATTTACTTGTACCAGTACATGGGCTATTCTAGATTGTTTGCATATGCATGCACAGGTCCAATTGCTCTCTCATAGTGACCAAAAATTAAGACATTCTGGTTTTATGCAAGCAATTGTGGAAAGGAAAACCCACTGCATACTATTACAAAAGCTTTAATATTACATTGGAAATAACATGGGAAATCTGGAATTTCTTCTGAACACTGCGACATTTTTGCAGTTCAGGCACTTCCATGTGCTTAGTTATAGAAATGTCTTAGTTACCAAATTGTGACTATTTACTTTCTAGGGCTTTTTGTTTATTTGTTTGTTGTTGTTGGTGGTGGGGTCTGGGTTTTTTTTGTTGTTGGTTGGGGTTTTTTTCTGTGTGTTAAGGACCTATTGTAGAAAGTTAAAATGTGTTTTAAGACCAGATGTTTTGGTTGCAGTGTTGACATCTAAAGAAAAACAAGATACAAACCTAAAGCACAACAGACCCAGTTCTTCCTATCCCCAAAATGTAGCAGATAAACACCACAATAATCATAAAATCCAAAACTCCCTGGACAAAAATGAGTGCCCTGGAGGTAGTTTGAAAGGTTGTCTCAGAAGTTTGTGGCTGAAATTGTCTCCTCCTTCAGATATCGAAAAAGGCTGAAAGGTGCTCATCTTTCCCACTTTACTGTCATATAACCAAGCTGCCCATGATGTAACAATAAACACCAGCAGGATGGTAAAGCTGATTTCAACACCAGTGCTGTGGGTTGCCAGACATTATCTCTTGTTTTCATGATGTTTCCACTGTAGCACAGAGCCTGATGGATCGAAGACACAACAACATTGTGCTTACACAGAAGCAAAGGTTGCAGCTCCTCAAGCTCCAAATGCAGCTCTTCACGGGCAAACACTGTTTGGCCTAGTGAAAGACCCTTTGGGGACTACTGAATGCACTTACATCCAGCCAGAGAGGAGCTGGCTTTACAGACTGAAGTTAGATATGACCTACTACAAAAATACATTTAAGGCAGCGCAAGCCAAATGTGAAAGCAGCACTAATTTCTCCCATGGTAATTCAGAGTGTTTCACTCTTCGCTGGCTTCTATTCTATGCTGTGAAGAAAATCAGTTGATGCCAGCTTTATTTGACCATAGGGGCTGTTTTTCTTGCACATATTATTGCACAGATAAGGGAGCTATACACACATTCCTTGCTATTCTAAAATAACAGTGAATTTAACATAAAAAATATTTTAAAAGCCATTTCATGGATCTAACCGGATTTTCAGAGCTGCATCAGCTTCAGAAATATAAAAAATCATTTCTTCAAGTGATCTTACAGGAATAAGCTGTGTTCATTAGAATCTGGTACACATGGCTTTGAATGATTCATTCACACAAGACTCTTTGGCTTAATGTGTGTTCTGTAGCTGGTTATCGTCAATCACCATGCTATTGCATTTCCAAGGTATACCTATACTAAAGAAAGAAGATTAAAGAGAGGGATTCTTTCTGACTCTGCATTTATATTCAGTCTGAGAGGTACTGACTTTTTTAAATCAACAGAAATAATAATTTTCAGATAGGCCAGTCACCAACATGTCTCATTTGAGCAAATTCTACAATCTCACAGTTGTTTGTGATTTGGGGAAAAAATGCAATTGTCTTGGAGAGACAAAAGTCTGCCTTCATTTAATTTGCTACACAAATATATTTGCAACATTTTTTTAATCTGCCATTAATAAATTTCTATGTTTTTAAAAATCTGTATAGCACATTGGCATTTCACAGTCAAGATAAATAATAATAGCTTATTTTTCAGATGTAGCAAACAAGTTCTGAACTTCCTTCTTCTACTAAGTACTGCCTGCAGAAATTATTTTATTTTATTCTGTGCTTGATTTAAAGTGTTTTGTTGCAATAGCACATCAGCCTATAAATTGATTCAAGGTAATGTTTCAGATCAAACAGGGAAAACCATGAGACGAACGCAGAGTAAAGTCTGAGGGCAGGAAAAGGATTGGTGCCTTTGTGATATAGATTGCAGTTTCTTACCAATTATACACATGTTATTGATTCTGCAGAGGAAATTGACAGATCATTAAAGAGGTTCATTTTTTAAATTTTAAAGTGCTATTAAAGGGCATCAGAATTCCCAAATTGCTAAGCAAACTATTGAAAAGTCCTATCAAACATCAGAGCTTTAGAAAATATATTCAAAGGCTTATGAATAATAATGACTTTGAGGAAGAAATATATGTTTTAGTCAGTCATATCTAATGATGTGCACCATTGGGCTGTGCAGGATGGAATGTAGGTGGTTTAAAAACCCTGTACAAGACATTTTTTCCAAAAATAATGTATTAAGTGTCTTGATGTCAGTGCTATGTCTACATTAATGTGACTTCTGCATCATGATAGTCTTAGATTCAGCGAGGTCTATTGACATGTGCACCATTATAGCAGGAATAAATTTCTCTATTGTGTAGGCAGAAAGTGGAATCCATATGTCAAATTCTCCATCTCCTTTAATTTCCTCCTGTAGGGCTCATAGAGCTACTGAGAACAGCATTCTCCTCCCCCAGCACAGAGCTGGGTAATGCGAACTGCAAAAATTTAGCTCTTATTTTTCAATGAGATTTAGCTAATTTGATAAATGAAACCTTTCCCCCTTACTAGATTGTTCAATCTATGCTTTTCTGCTCAAACCTATCCTTAAACAAATATGCTACTCCATCTCTTATTTTTGTGTGTTCAGCTTCTGATACTTCTAGTACCTTAGCATGCATGGCACTACTTGCACAACAGCTCATACTATAGTCTTCCTTGCTTGGTATTTTTCATAATTACACTGAATTTGGGCATGTATCCCATTTTTAATGCCTTAGCTTAAGACTTTTTACCTAATAGAATGCTTAGTGAATTCAGACTCTTTCTAATAAAAAGGATATTTGTTTTCTCTAATTCATGCAAATATTGGTGATTTTCAAAGAGTAAAATTGTCAACTACCAAACATTTTATAGAGGAAAAATAGTTTGTGTGATTTTATCACAACACTTGTGTCCAAACAAAGTAAAAAAACCCAAGCAAACCAATCGCAAAGGCAAATTATCTCAACACAGTTTTGCTTAAGTCATGTAGTATACATTAGTTCTTCTAATAGTATATGTAATCTTATGTTGTGTACTTGCAATGTACAAGATTTCTTCTCATACAGCCTGTACTGTATAGTCAAAGCATGCAACTCGCCTCGTTTGTGTAAACAAGAAAACACATTGTCTGCAGTATTAAAAGTCTAGTTTTAAATGTTGGTTTTAATCTACTTTGGGAATTACTATAAGGTCTAATACATGTTACTAGACCCAGTTTGCCCATATAAGAATCAAGTACTTGAGAAACAAATTACTGGTTTTTTGTTATAATGGGACTTGCATCTTCCTATTGACTCACTAAATAAGGGTCTGACAGCATTTCAAAAATTGTAATAAAAATTAACTACACTGAATAAATGAAGTCAATCTACTTATGTACTGAGTATGAATTGCATTGTGACAATGATAAGTGCTTGATATATCATCCATGCACATAGAAAAACAGTAGGAGGATATCTTGTGATTTCATGGGTTTAAAATGCACTTATGCACTGCTGAATGGAAAAGGAAAAAACCAAGATAGGACTTCATTTTTTTAATCATTACTTACATTTGAAATTACTACTCCAAAAGATCAGGGTTTAGTGTTTCATCTTTATCTTCAGATTAAGTTTAATTGAAGACTTTGTACAGACCCTGCAAGGATCTCTGTCAGAGAATTATTGTGAAAATATAATAAAAAAGTCTAAATTAAATTCATTTGCTGAAAGATTTCAAAGTAGACAGAGTGACTTAGTAGATTATGATTAATTGAATATAAACTCCTGAATACCAACAGACTGAATGGAAACAGACTTTATTACTCTAAAATAGATAACTGCTAATTTGACCAATGATATAGTAATGACTGGCTGCATAAGATAAGATATATAGATACTGCATCTCTCTTTGAAACAGTGTCACATGGTGAAATATTTGAGGTGAAGAAAAAACAGAAAAAAACCAGTTCTCTGTTTTTTGAAATCGCGTGGAGCCTCTGGTAACCATGCAGTAGTAGTCTAGAAGTGATGAGAGTTTGGGAGGGAGAGAAAAGGAAAAAATAGACAACTGAAATGTTCAAGTTATTTCCCTTTCAATTTATGTAGTAGCAGAAAGGAGAATTTCTTAGACCCCATACTCAGCCACCCAGGAATTATTCTAGTAAGAGGTCAAAAGTGACTTACATATCTTTGCACTTGAAAGCAATGTAATGTTTAAGGAAGAAGGGCTCTCTTTCTGGATAAACCTCTTGAGGATGGGAACTTAGGTAATTGTGTATGTAAATCACTGCTTTGGCACAGAACCTGAAAAGAAAGGAGAAAGTAAAGTTTTATGCAGCAGCTCCACCAGCTAAGTAAGCAACACCCAAAGAAGCTGCTTTTTATGTATGAGTAAGTCACATCCTCAGAATCATAAACCTTGTTTCCCACAAAATAAAAATAAAAATTAAAAAAAGAAAAATCCCTGACTTTGAAATGCCAAACTAGACATGCAAAAATGTTACCATGTATTTCCCTTAGCTTGAATCTGCTTTACTTTAAGTACCGCAAGACACCTAAAAACAAGTTCATATTTGAGTAAAACATAATGCTATACTCCAAGTATGAAATTATGTTGAAATATTGTGGTTTTTTTTTTAGGTTCTTACAAGGTTATTAGATAAAATTTGATAACATTTATAGATTGCATCCAGTTAGTATTGCAAAATTATAAATTTATTATAATTTAGTATGGAAAAAAGATCAAATGAAAAAACTTATTGTCTTTACATTAAATTATTGACTTCTTACTGCTCTTGTGAAGGGTGTGTGTCAGGAGGATGGGGTCAGGCTCTTCTCAGTGAAGCCCAGTGACAGGACAAGAGGCAATGGCTGTAAGCTGAAGCATAGGAGATTCCCTGTGAATACACGTAGAAATTTTTTCCCAGTTCAGGTGCCAGAGCACTGGCACAGACTGCCCAGAGAGGTTCTGGAGTCTCCTTCTATGGAGATGTTCAAAACCCGTCTGGACGCGCTTCTGTGTGAGCTGGTCTAGGGAATCCTGCTGTGGCAGGGGGGTTGGACTAGATGATCTTTTGAGGTCCCTTCCAACTCCTAATATTCTGTAATTCTGTGCTTGTGCATGTGCAATATTGCTTACTTCTATACAGCTGATCGTACCAAGAAAGAATGCAGCTGATATCAGAGTATTCCACATTTCATTTGTCTACAGGAAAATGATAATTTTTAAGTGTATCACCGATTGTCTCCTTTTAGAAAAAGACAGTAACTGTTTCTGCAGACTGCTTGCTTCCAGTTCACTTAAGTAACAAAGATGCCATTACTGAATACCAAAAGTTGCTACAGCCTTTCCTGCATATCCATATTTACAAATCTGTAGAAGCTCATGTTTTGACTCTTTAAAACATTGGAGGTGCTTTTGGTATTGTCTTTCTAAATAATGACCATAGTGTAATGTAAATGTAACAAGTTTAATAATTCTGTTGATATGAAACGTCTCAGGATGAGAGATTGACTCTTCATGTGGTAGGAAGTCTTTTTGATGAAAAATAGAGATAGAAGATTGTGGATTAAATAATTTTTCATGTTTCTAATCATTGCCTCTTCCTGAAAAATTACCATAATGGCCAGATTACACCACTCTGCAGTACATTTTATCTGAATGGCAAAAGATTACATAGCCAACACAGCTTACTATTTAGTCATCGTTTTAATACAAGCATAATGTAATAAGACAGAATCCTCCACACTTGAGCATAAGGCAACTTTTATCCTTTATTTTACTGTTGGTCATGCACATTTGCATATCTATATATGCTTCTGAAATCATTATTTCTTCTGTATGCAGAATTGGTTCATGCCAAACTTAATTTGTCATGCTACAGCCAAGACTTTTTCAGCTTTTGTCAGAATACTTTTCAGTGTTGTAGATGTTAAAAAGAATTTCAACAGTTCATTACCATCATTTAGATAGCTCATGTGTAAACATACAACCCAGAGCTGCTAGCAATGCAGCATGACATAAAATTGCTACTTTTGATAGTGTTTTTTTTTTACTTTAAGAACTGCTTGAAAAAGATTGAATATTTTATCAGCTGTTGTATCATGCTGACCAGAGCAATCTGCACAAATGTTTTGATCAAAAAAGTGAAACCACAAGGATATGCTGTATTAACATGTTTACTCTTTAAAATACAGAAGACTGTCTGAAGAAGACAGTGGTGAGGAAGGGAAGGAGGAGACAAAAAACCACAACTTCTGGACAAATATGTCTGTAGGGTGGTATGGAAACATAGAGCAGGAGGGAAGGACTGGAAAGAAACAACAAATCACTGCATTGACCCAGAGCTGAAACATCAGCTATGCTTGCAACATCTCTCAACAAAGATTAGGTTTACAGAGAAGATGCACTATCAAGTTACTATCTTGAACATAATGTTTGAAAGGAGGTGTCAGCAGCCAAGCTGTCAAGGCCTTCAGAAAGGAACAAAGTGTTTTTAATGAGAAAACAAAGCAGCACAACAACAGAACAAAGCTGCAAGACAGAGATAGGTGTTTCAAGTGTAAAATCTTCAGTGAAAATAGAAAGGTAAATCAAGAAGTGAATCTTAAACAACATGCTCACCTCTATCACAGGGAGAAAGAGAAATAAAATAAAAGGGAGAAAAGGACAAGATCTGGGTGTAGTTACGTTACTGACAAGAACTCCCAAAGCACTTTGACAAAGAAAGGAAATGATTAACTTTTATTACACAACTGAGAACTTCAATATCCTTCTAACATCAGATGCATTATATTTCCCTGATTTAAGGGAGCATTTGGAGAGAAAGGCATCAGATTACATTACCATGGAACAGTAGATCTAAGACAAAAAATAATCCATCTTTTATTTGTCATCATCTTTAGTCACAGTATTCTTTGGCACATTTTCACAAAACTTTTCTTAGCTTCACACAAAGCTCAGATCTGCCCTGAGAGACAGGTCCTCCCTCTCCACCCCTTCTCCTCTCACTCTTTATCTCTTTCCTGATTTTTTTTTTAAAATTTCTCTACCTCCCTGCTTTGCAACATATTCCCCATTAGTACACTACTTGAGAATCATAGTCTTTATATAGAGAGTGTGTCACTGCAGTATTTTGGACAATCCAGTGTATCACTGCCTGGTAGAAGAGTAACAAGCTGCATATATACAGGACAGATATAACAGTGGTGTTTCGTAGGAGCTTGCCTGTAGTTTGGAGGGAAAGAAATTTTTGCTCTCCATATCTTAAGTGCAAAGTGATTTGTGGTCTCACAATAAGAACAGCAAAGAAGCTGACTGTCTTACAGACTGCTAGACAGCAATCAGTGCTAGGACAAAGAGCTAATTGCTCATCTTTCTCCAGCAGTTTAGAGGAATAGCAGACTGAGGTCCAAGCCTTTCCTCAGAAAATTAAATGTAGTATTTCCTGCTAAATTTTACAGAAATTCTGTAAATTCTACAGAATAGTAGACTCATATCAGGAAAGAAGGGAATGAAAATCCCTTTGTTTCTGTTTAAAAAAACATTTCTCAGTTTGATGTACTACCCCAGACAGCCACAGGCTTCTCTGATTATGTGGATTATGTAGAACTTTTGCAACAGTACATTTTTAAACTTATTATGTAAGCAATCCTTATCATAAACCTAGTTTTCTTAGGACTTTTTGCCCTATTTTAGGTCTTCTTAGACATCATATTTTTCAGCACCTAATTATATGATTTAATTATGTAGGCTGAGTTGAAATTACTTGTATCATGAATTAGGATCATTAGAAATATTTGACTTTTCAAGTTTCTATATGCCAAGTTGGGATAATTTCAACACTAGCAGGGTCAACACTTTACCACACACATTTCTTTTTCTGAAGTAATTTTTAAATTACATGCAGCAACCAGAATTTTATTCAGCACAGAATTTGTTCACCTTCAGCTTTCAGTAGTTGCATTTAGTCACAGCCTTGACTGCTATATTGTCCTCTACTATTAAATTGTCATTTTATATTAGGATTCTTACAGTCCTTGAAATAACCCATTTAAACTTGTCAAAGAGAAGTTTAGTTGATCTATGTTTACACCTTTCTGACAGAGGTCATTAAACTGAAACACATTGGTTAGCATTAAGTCTTCAGAGTAATGAAGGTGTGAGAGGAAGCAAGTTAGTAGAAGTCACTGGTGCTGGAATCACTGGGTTTCAGAGGCTTACTCCCTACCCAGCTCAGCAGTGAGCTCTGCTATGTCAGGAGTATCCTTGCTCTTTATAACAGTCTTCCTTGATACCTGGCTCTCAAGCAGAAGATTATTTTCATAAGTATTTCAAGAAAACTAACCACTATTGGTTTAAGACCTGTCTTCTAATGCTTGAATTATGGATATCTTAAGTGGAAATCTATTCTAGTTAGAACAGAGCAAAATGAAACACAATTCTGTTTACTTTGAAAGAATATTCTTCTGTATATGTATATAAAAGATAACTTAGCTCTTTCTCACCATAGAGTTATGCAGGGAACTGATGTTGTGTTTAGAGACCAGAATTTGTCCTTTTCAAACTCCATGAGTGTCAAGATGGACTTAGCTCCCCAATAAATATGTATGGTGTATGCCACTCCTGTAGAACTCTACATTGGATAATTTGATATGATTTTGACTTTACACAACTAGATATCTATTTCTTACTCATTGGAAGAAAATCAAAATGCCTTAAGGAATTATATTAGTCACTGAAGTGTAATTACTTTAGGACTTTCTATCATAAAAGGGCAGCTAACACAATTTTTGCAGACTCTTAAAAGAAAGTCAAGTTAATAATTTTTCTTAATTTAAATGTTGATAAGAGAAATCCAAACAGACTTAATAACATATACAGCTCTTGGATATCTTTTGAGAATCAGAATGGAAGGCTCTCACAGGATTGAATGTTATGGCGGGCTTTGAAATTACAATATTAATTTTTTCTTGGTTAGTGACTTTTCCACATTATTTTGCAGTTTATGATTTTTCTTGTTTTGGTTGCAGACTTTTTCAGATTTTTTATAACTTCTAAAATTAATGGCATCTAGCTGAACAACGTTGAGATTTGACTCAAACAATGACTAAAAAATACCCAACACATTAAAGAATTAAACTTCAGAAAAAGAATAATAACCCCAGAAATGAGACAAGCAAACTCTTTATTAGTTCCTGTATACAACACTCCATAAAAGCCTATTTAGAGAAATAGTGTGTTCTCTCAGAAAAACAAACAAACACACACCAGATAAGAGTGGCAGGTACTTCTAGCAATAAACAAAAAGAAAAAAAAAAAGAAAAAAGTGATCTGGTCCATTGCCGTCACAATTTTATTAAGTGATTAATGAGTGATTTATTAAGGATTGCATGCAATGTACTTCTAAGTTTCCCATCCCCTGTTAGTCCCCTTACTTTTTCCTTTTTTATCCAAAAAAAAAAAAAAAATTGCGAGAGAAGGGGAAGAGCAACTTGCCATTGACAGCAGAGACAGAAAGGAATCTTTTGAGTTGTGGAAAAAAGTATTGAGAATTTCTTTCACCCATGAATAATATGCCAGATACTCTGTCTATGTGTCCTCTGAGTCATAATACTCCTTCATTGACCTGTTACATATGTCCTGATACATATTTCTCAAGAGCTAACTCATTGGTTGATCTCAGCTATATTGATTATAATAAATATCACAGAATCACAGAATCACAGAATATTAGGAGTTGGAAGGGACCTCGAAAAATCATCTAGTCCAACCCCCCTGCCACAGCAGGATTCCCTAGACCAGCTCACACAGAAGCGCGTCCAGATGGGTTTTGAATATCTCCATAGA
>VWZX01003346.1:291-13985 GCA_013399015.1 Galbula dea | reverse complement strand
TACATTTACCCTTATTAAAACTCATCCCATTGGCCTCTGCCCATCGATCCAGCCTGTCTAGGTCCCTCTGCAGAGCCTGCCTACCCTCAAGCAGATCGACACTCCCACCCAGCTTAGTGTCATCTGTAAACTTACTAAGGGTGCACTCTATCCCCTCATCCAAGTCATCAATAAAGATGTTGAACAGGAGAGGCCCCAGCACTGAGCCCTGAGGGACACCGCTCGTGACCGGCCGCCAACCGGACTTGACTCCATTGAGCACAACCTTCTGGACTCGGCCATCCAACCAATTTTTTATCCAGCCAAGCATGTGCTCATCCAAGCCACGAGCAGCCAGTTTCTCTAGGAGAATGCTGTGGGAAACTGTGTCAAACGCCTTGCTAAAGTCAAGGTAGACAACATCCACAGTCCTTCCTTCATCTAATAAGCGCGTTACCCCATCATAGAATGAGATCAGGTTAGTCAGACAGGACCTGCCTTTTGTGAAGCCATGCTGACTGGACCTGATCCCCTGGCCGCTCTGCAAGTGCCGCAGAAGCGTACCTGGATAGTTTCAGAACACATATTGTACATATCTTTTCAGACAACGGGCTTAGGGTCAAGGTTAGGAATCACTCTTCAAACTGCTAGGTGAAAAGAAAAATAATCTGTTTCTATTTCTTCTACCAGAATTTTGTTGTTCTCAAGTGTATTATGATTAGGGAACATCAATTATGACTATTTGAATTCAAAATTCACATAGTTTTCTTCTTTGGCTCTTGAAAAGTTTTCCCAAAAAGCTTAAGTTACCTCGAGTGTATGTCAGCTCTGCAGAGTCAGGATACATCAGAAGAACAAAATTATAGATAGATTTCCACTAGTTACTAGTAACCAAATAAATCCAAGACCCAGTAATGAATTTAAGTCTAGTAGATATGACTGTTACATAAAACCCAGACACACCCAAAATTCAGATCACTGCATCCTTGAGCTAAAACTGTAAGTAAATTTATTTTTATTTAACAGTTAAACTGCTTTACAACTAAAAGCTTTGTTTAACCTTCTACTTAAACCAATATAATCCTGTTTTCTTGCTTATGCCAGCACCGGTATTTCTGCAATCAAAGGGACAGCTGGATTCAGGAACTCAGCTGGCTCGAAACAAATTTGTTTTGTCTTCTTAGGTACCAGCTTCATTGATTGCCTGATTACACTTGCCGTGCACCAACATGATCTATAGTGCTGCAGGAAAGGCAAGTGATGTAAGTTCAGGAATGAGGCGAACAGTAAGATTTACTCTGTTAGCCTTAGGGACAACGTGGGCAAACTTAAACTGTGCCATTAAAGGCCTGTCCTCTCATCCCGTGTGAGAAGTGATTCACTAAACTTTAATTCGTTCTTTTGCAATTATGTAAAAGTGGAAAGGCTAGCACTTAAATATCAGTTAACATAGCAGTTAGTGTTAGCACTAGTAGAAATAAAATACACAAAAAGAAAGCAGAATGTCTTAAAAAACAGGGAAAGAAAATTATTCTGTCAAGAAACATATTATCTAGCAAAAGATTTGCTGCTTCAGATTGCCTGTGAAATCAATTCTGGAATAAGGCTATACTTTCTCATCTAAGAATATATTTGAGGCAGTATCCCTGAAAACTCTTTTGTGCTGACAATAAAAAGAGAAGTTCTTCCCGCTAGGTTATAAGAACTTAAAACCACTAATTCATCATAATTGTAGATTCACTGCTGTCCTTCATTCTAAGTTTGAAAAAGATTCAGCAAATGTCATAATTCCCACCAAGAAGACTACTGCGATATTATCGAGTAAATGATAGTGGCAGATTGTTTATGGTTTGTAAAACAGAATTTAATATTACTTGATTTTCTAACTACAAGGCCGTTTTCAAATGTTTACCTTCTAGTTTAATTTTTATGTAACAGAAGTAACAATTTACTTTAAATCCTAATAAGGATCCTGATTTAAACCCAAAGTTAAATTACAAGATTACCTCTAATTCTATGCACTACAAAATACACACATTAATAAGGGAGTAGTCTGCTGTGTAATGTTTATCTAATAAAATATGCAAAGAAACAAAACTAGAAATTTAATAATTTATATTGCCATTATTATTTAGAAAATTATGTCATCATGTACTTTCATCAAGGTAGGTGTCTGCTTTCTTGCCATTAAAGAATTTCACCAATGGCAAATTGATGGTAGGTATTAGTTTGTAAGATATCTGTAAGTTGCACATCAAATACAGACCAATAGCCACAGTTCATAATATGATTTAGGGGTATCTAGAACACAGAAATACCCCATGGAACTCCATAATTCAGCCATTTTAGCTGGGTAAGTGTGAATATTGTCTTAATGATTATTTGCAATTCTCTGACAAACTATTAATCCCTTCCAAAATATTCTCATTCAAGCTTGTGAATGTTGTAACATTTGTTAAAGGTATATTCTCTCACTATTGCATATAGTTAAATTATTTCTTAGCCAACTGGCACACATCAAAATAAAGCTTCATCCAAAGGGCAGCAAGGGTTTTTTAGGTTTTCTGAAAGCACTACAGGCATGAACCACTAGAACCACTGTACCAACTAGAATTTTCTACCATCTGTCTGATCTGAAGTCTTGTTTGCCAGTACACGCTGATGAGGGTTTTCAAGACTACTACTATACAAAACATACTCTTCCTTGTATGAGCATAGTATCACTAAAGCACTGAGCAAACTCGTCTTAAAAAAGTCTTCCTTTATTTTTTGTCACGGAAAAGTCCTGAGGCCATATTTGATCATCTTAAGTTTCTGTCACTAAGTGGTCCTGCCTACTGTTGAGGTCCCAGTTTTTGTAGAGATCTTGTACCTTTTCTATATGCTCCTTTTCAGTTGTTACACTAAACGACAAGCTTTTGCATCTCCATTGTCTCTGTCCCTTAAGCAAGCTTTGCTAATTCTGCAATTGCCTTGTAGCAATAAAATGAAGAGAGTTATGAAACGAAATCAACACAAACTTCTCAAAACTGACTTCCCTTCTGAAAAGTAGATCTGGCTCCTAGTAATTACAGAGGCAAAGATACCTACAGCACGTAATGAAGAAAAAGTTAAAGAAGTCAATCCTCTTTCTGATGCCTCTAGCAGAGAGGAGATTGGGAGAAAATTCCCTCCCCATCATTCACATATTTTCCTCACAGAAGAGAAAGATGAAAGATCTAAGGAGCTAATTAATCATTGACTGCAGAAATGAAACGTCACCGTCAGAAAAGGCAAGATACAATGTCAGAATGTTATCATAACTATATAGTGATTCCTGCTTTATGCCATTAGATAATGAACTGTTTGAGGACCACTGGCGTTCAGGATAGTTGCAGTACTTGATAGGATACATTTCTATCAGGATTTATTTCCAGTCTTCTCTGCTGTGGTTGGTGGAGGGCACTACACTTATTAAATCTTTACACAACAGAGAACAATATTTTCTCAAACCCTCAACAGAGTTCCTTATTTAATGAGGAAAAAGAAAATTCTGTAAATATGAAGGCTCCATGTGTCCTCTTTCTTCTATAATTTTTAAACAATGACAACAAAAAATATTATGGTCTTACAGAATTACTGACTTACCGGGTAAAAGACACCTGGTTTAATGTTCCAGTGGAGAAGTCTCATAGTTTAACTCCTATTTAAACAAAGGCTTCCTAAGATAAGGATAGGCTAATAAATGCCACAAACTGTGGAAAATGCTGGTTTTGCTTTATTTAGTCACATCAAATCAAAGATAAAGGAGTAAAAAAATAGAAAGTAAATCTTATTTTTAATGTTGCCAACAAAAAGTCTCTCTTTTCCCCTCCTATCTTTCCCTTTTTGCTTTCAAACTGAAATTCTAAAATGCTGTAACTGTTATAAAATTCTTCCTTTGTCAGTCACTCCCCAGGAATTGTGGGGCCATCCTCACCAGAATAGTATAAATAGTGATAAAATATTTCTGTTTTTCTTTCTAAATTATGACACGTAGTGGAATAATGCAACCAAGTATTGTGATGCCCCACAATGTAGGCCATGTACTGCAAGGGTCATATAAGCTTTTTACATGTTACAGCATGTAAAATACTTTTTTAGCTTGTTTTCGTTGGTTTGGTTTGGTTTGAAGTTAACATTTCAACACCCTACAGAGCTCTTGCACAGGCGTATTGTTGCCCTTTAGCCCTTAGTAGGCTGCTTGTCTCCTTGCTGACAGAGTTGGATACGTAGCAATTCAGTCTAAATACAATAATGGGCTGGTGGGAGGAAGTTGCACAGTACTTGACAAGGTAATGGGCATTTTTTCTGTTTTCCAGTATACAACAATATTCTAATCTTTCTAATGTTCTTTTGTTTCAACATTTTTGTTCTTTAAGTGTTCACTGATTTCTCCTGCACACAGAAATGCACACACACATTTACTGAAAGTTTTCTGTTGAAATCTCAACCAGCTAAACAACATGACGGCTACCACTACCTTTTTCAACCCCCAATAGCCCAGGCACTGTGGAAAGCAGTCCATGTGATGTTAGGGGTGCTGGGGCAGGTGGATACATGTTTTCCTTCTCTTTGGTTAATTTAATATTGTCAATTTGTTCAGTTAGAATTAATCTTTAGCACATTTGTGAGATACATACATGGGCAGCATAAAATGCAGCATTTAGGGTTTTTCATGGAAATATAGGAAGGCAAAAAGGATTAGTTTGGTCTGAAGAGATGTTAACTAGTGAAATCAGTACTCCTGTGATATTTGCTAATTTTTGTCCATTTTTGCTTGTCTTCTTGTAATAATGTCTGGAATTTTAGGGCTGGGTTGCCTACACAATTTTTTTCATTGCTTTGTACAGAGCCTTACAGATAGAGGACAATTTTTTACAAACTTCTTGCCTATAGTCACCTGCATCAACCAAGAGAAAAAGGTATTTTTCAAAAGATGAAGCTGATTTATAAAATTCTTCTCATGATGTGCTGTTCAGTTGAATTGAAAAGAGGTCAAAGGAAAGAATAAGAACCAGAATATCATTTGAAAATACACCATACTTTATTCCCGCAATTGTTAAGCTTTATTTTTCACAAGCAGTAAACAACAATAGACATATGCAAATTTTATTCCATATAGTCAACATTATTCCAAGAAAAGTAGATTTGTAAATATGCTGTGATTTAATTAGTTTGTATGTCAAATGTTAGAAACATCTGACATATTCTTAGAGATGTTTGCATTTGCAGTTACAGTGAATTATCTCTTTAAATAAACCTCTGCAGAAGTGAACAGTTATTTTCTATCAAGGTAGGCCATGAAATACTACATTCCCATATACTTGCATGTACTCTAAGACATCAGTCCAAAGCATCGCAGTATATTCTCTACCAAATGTACTTCTAGATCATCATGGCCACTGAGGCCATTACTGCATAATGTGAGAGAGAGATGTGGATGTGCTCAGCTTCTTTCTTACTCCTCATGGTTTAAAACTTGTGGATTCAAAACATGCATAAAGATTGTCAGCCTTGACATTAACTTTCTGCATAGATATTGTTTCAGCATTCTGATTTTAACAAAGAAGTACCATAACATTTTTTCCTCTCTTAACAATATATTGTTAAATGAAGATAGACATTGTAAACATATGTAAAACCACGCACTCTAAAAACAGTGGAAGGAAAGTTCTGTATGTAAGGGAATAAAAAAAACCCAAAGATATACAAGTACCTTATAAAACCCAAATTTCTGCAGCAATGCACTTCAGAATATATCAGAGACTTTGTTAATTGTCTGATGTTCCACTCTGTTACATAATGTCTCAAGATCTGCACTAAGCCAATGCAGTCTAATTCTAAAGGCATCAGCATTTAAATATCTCTCCATATATACACACAGCAATGATTTACTTAAAATTTACATGATTCTGGTTCTTGATTCAATCAAGTAATCAAACACAGTTTGAAAATTTATATATGAAAACTAAGCAAATGAATTCAATCGAGGTGAAAACAATGCCTCATTTTCCTTCACCAGTTACTAATACTCTAGAGAAGAGTGACCTGACTGCTTGGAAAGTTGATCTTTGCAGTTTGGAGCCTTACACCTTCAGTAAATGCAAGACTAGTAAGTACTGCTACAATACTATGATATTAATAGTGGGCAATCAGGCACTACTAAACTGTTTCCTTCTTGACTTTTCATTTGTATTTAAATAAAAGTGATTGATCTGACATTGAGGAAACATCAAACACAAATAGCCTGGCAGAAATGTGAGGACTTGTTGGTTTAAAAAGGGAAAGGGGAAAAGGAAGAAAAGTGAACAGAAAGGGGGAAAGAAGCAAAAAAGGGAGAAGGAATCTTGCAATAATTCTAACTCAAGCAAGTTGCTCCAGGAATTATAGCTGTATCTAAATAATAAAAGTCGCAAATCACAGAAATCTTGCTCTTCCTCCACGTTCCCTTTTCCCCCCCTGCATTTCTTCTTTACAATATTTCCAGTTCATTCTCTTCCTTTCTTCCTCCATAAAATGTTTTATCCACCTTTTCCTCCCACAGTGCCTTCATTTCACTCTATAGCTTCCAGTGACTTTATGGCCAAAGGTAGTACAAGCTATGTGTGTTCTGACCAACACATGATCTTTGACTCTCAGTATCTATTTAGCTTTGCAACCTACTGTATCCCAGCTACCACTTCTCATATGTGCCTGAGAAAGTAAGTTTTTTAAGATTCCGTCTTTGTCAAATGTAGTTTACTGCATCCATAGCTTGAAAAGTTACTGAAGTGGGAAAGGTGAATGTATGTATGAGCTAAGTTCCTTAAGAATGAAACTAAGAAATGTCCCTCCTCATGTTCATTTGCACCAAATCTAAATCCTAATAATACATATGCTTAATGTTGGTGGAAAAAAGCAAAGAAGGGCAGGAAGGATCTCAGGGACAGATTACGATAAAAATTAATTCTTCTCACTTATGCATGTGCATCTGTATACCAAAATGTACTATCCATAATTATTACACCTTGAAGGTTCTCCTCATTATGGCATCATGCATATATGCATGTGCTGCTGTTACCTCAGGTTTTTTTGTACTATTAAAAAATACTCACAAAAAGCTTAAGGAAGCTCAGAAGACATTCAAATTTCTGAATGTATAAATAACAGCATTACTGAGTTCCATTTCCAGTAACAAATATCTTAGGCAAACTAATTAACCCTCTCTACCGTACTCACAACTACACATCAAACATAGTATTGTATGGATTTGAGAAACAATCTCCTTTTTTTACATTGCAACTGCTGTTACAAAGGATGGATATTAATCTATTAAGATTTAATTCAAGAACCAATAGAGAAAAATCAATTTCTTGAAGTTGAAATGCAAACCTTGCCAAATTCCTATGTCCCTACAAAATTTCTGAGGCAAGTTATAGTTTTCAAATAAGCAAATATGGATCATTTGTTCAATCCAGCAATAATGGTTTTATACTCTGATGCTACACTTACAGTATCCTGACCAAAATAATTTATCTCTAAGAACTAAAGGTGTATGTATATTTTAATTATAGAAATTACATATTTTAATAGACACACTGTCTCCTAATCACATGATTTAATATTCATTGACTTAGTGTGGAAATAAACTTTTGTCAGTAAATACCTTCACAGATTATTTTTCTTTTACAAAACTATTAACAGAAATAATGATATCTTCACCTACTCTTACAAGTTATCATACATTTTATAAAAGCTGCAAAAGTTATGCTTGTATAATATTTTTAAATTTTCATCTTTGTTTGGATGGTAGATCCTTTTACACATAGAGTTTACTCAACTGTACAGTGTCTTAACAGCCAGATACAAGGTTTCTACAATATGTAGTGGCAAATGTAATTTAAATACCATCAGCCTAGTCAGTAAGAAAATAACTACTGAAAAACTAGTTTCTTCTGTTTTCTAGATCCTTAAAAAGAATTTGACATCTAAGAAAGGGATTCAACAAACTTTAGATGCCCAAATCCAAAACTGAGTTCTAGAAAATACCCGCTACTGCTGTGGTCCTGAACTTCCTACAGACTAGTCCCAACCCCAGTTTCCTGATTCCTATTTAACCCTAAGTGGGCAGGAAAAGCACAGGCATAATCCTGAAGACACAGGAGGAAGATTGAAACCTTCACAAAACACAATTCTTGCCACATAACGGAAAAAAAAAAAAGGATGTTGGGAGCATTGCTATGTTCACACACTATATTGTAGCCTACCATACATGTTACTGACATGAGAAAAAGGACCCTGAGATTCAAACACTGTATTCTTGCTAGTACTGAAATGTTTTGACACACAAAACATGTGTGTATATGCATATTGACAAGATTGACAGAATACTTGGACTACACACACATATAAAAATATATATGTCTATTTATTTATGGCTTCATACACAGAAATATGGATGTAAAGCTGTAGGAGTCTTAGATGGACAGGGAAGGACTTCAAGTATGTCAGGCTTGCTAGTATCAGATGTATTGGAACTGGTTGGTAAGAGGCCGTGGTGAAGTATGCAAGATATGCAAGCTCGTGGCCATGAAGCAAGGAAGCAAAGAACACTGAAGACTAAACAACATTATAGACTAAGAAATTCCCCTGCAGTGGAAAAATACTGGCTAAGGGGGAATATAAAGTAGTTTGGAAATTTGTTATCTTGTAGCCTGCTTAGCTTTTAGTCAATCAATGTAAAAGGCATCAAAAAATATACCAATGAGAGAAAGACATGCACAGCTAAAATAGTATATATTCTCATGCTTGTAATCAATAAAGTCGACATCTTGCTTGCATCAAGCTGCGTCCCGTCTCTCAATCGCAGCATAAAGCCTTAAGTAAACATAGCTATTTTTGAGCAGCTCCAGTTTTTGAACCTTATTTCTGAGGCTAACACCTTTCCTTATCCTGTCTGTACCATAATTTAGTCATCTAAAAGAGGAACCTGAATTCTACCTGTGAAGAATTTTCTGGGCCTAGCACTGTATCTCCAGGGGAATCATAACTCTGCATAGTTTTTAATACTGCATAGTACTGATATCTATTTCAAGGAAAACAAACAAACAAAAACCAAACCTGAACTAGAAATACTGTAGTTCTCACCTTTGATACCACCCATACCAAATTTACTAAAAGTTTCAGTTTTACATTAGCTCAGCTTCTCATTCTACAGAAGATATATTCTTACTCATCAGTTATCAAACATTATAATGCTACAGTTTACCTAACACAACAGAACAACGCATGTATCTAAACAGGTAATCTAATCTTAAATGTCACCTGAAAAAAATCTCTGACCACAAGAACAAGAAGGGTTGCAAAATCAAACATAGAGAAAACAACATATTATAATGTTGCCTAGAAAAACTGAATTGTTCCAAATATATGCTATGACACAGTTTTAAAGTAACTTGTTGTCCTCTCAAAGAAATATACATTATGACATGATACTAAGTATAAGACCAGATACTTCTTTCAGCCTGACCTCTGTTTTATTCAGACTTCTCTCACTGAAACTATTATGATTCAAAACACAGTTTTACTGTAACCTGAAGCTGTGACCTCTCCATATTACTTCATATACATCATTGAAACAGTTAACTGGCAGCAGAATGGCTAATTTCCTTAGGGTTTAATAATGTTCTAAGAAATCAGAGTGTATTACAAATGTTACACTCTTATGTGTAAAAGATTTTTGTAAGGAAAGCTCATTGCTTTCATTGCCCTCAACTGCAAATATGATTTCTTCATATTTCTGCAAGTTAGATGACTTATGTCTTTAGAACAAACCCATAAAGCAAAGAACTCTTACCAGCTTTCTGTAGGTATTTCAGCTTGTGTAACTTAATATCACCCAGAAACCCTCTAACAGTGAGGAGAACAGGGTCTGACTGTAAGTGGCAATACTTGTTCTCTTAGCCACACAACCATGGCTATCTTTCTGTGGTGCTCGTATCATTCATCAAACAGTTTCTGACTTTTTTAGAAAGTGAAACAGAAAGTCTACAAAGTCTGTTGACAGTCCTGTTTTTCCCTTCTAGGCACCTCACCCCTGTTCAATGAATCAACTAAACGTGGCATGAAAAAATATAGGAAAAATTACATCTATCTGATCATGCACAAGATGGACAAAGGCTTCAAAGTCAACCTTAATATTACATATCTTATATCCTGTGGTCATGTTTTGTAGTCTTAATATTAGTTTACAGTAGATTTAAATATAATTTAAATATAATTTTCTCCTTAAGAAAATGAAATTTGGAAATAACACCTTACGTTGATCATGGGATCATGAAATGGTTTTGATTGCCATGGGCAAGGACACCTTCCAGTAGATCAGGTTGCTCAAAGCCCCATCCAACCCGGCCTTGAACACTTCCATGGACAGAGCATACACAACTTCTCTGGGCAACCAGTTCCAGAGTGTCATCGCCCCCACAGTAAAGAATTTGTTCATAACATCTAATCTAAACATAGCCTAATATATGTTCATAATATCTAATCTAAACATAGCCTCTTTCAGTTTAAAACCACTACCCCTCTTCCCATCACTACAATCCCTGATAAAGAGTTCCTCCCCACCTTTCCCATAGGCTCCCTTTAAGCACTAGAAGGCTGCTGTAAGGTCTCCCTGGAGCCTTCTCTTCCCTAGGATGAACAACGCGGACTCTCTAAGCCTGTCCTTACAGGGCAGGTGCTCTAGCCCTCCAATCATCTCTGTGGTCCTCCTCTGCACTTGGTCAAGAAGTTCCATGTCTTCTTGTGCTGGGGGCTGCAGAGCTGAATATGTTATTCCAGGTGGGGTCTCAGAACAGACAGGGAGAACAGAAGGGGAGAATGACCTCACATTTGACCTGTTGGCTGTGCTTCTCTTCATGAAGCCCAGGATATAGCAGGCTTTGTGGGCTACTAGCACACTTCACTGGCTCATACTCAGTTTTTAACTCACCAATAACGCCAAATCCTTCTCTGCAGGATTGCTTTCAAACCACACATCCCCCAAACTGTACTGATACAGGGAATTGCTCCAACCCAGGTGTAGGACCTAGCACTTGGTCTTGTTGAACTTCATCAGGTTCACACAGACCTACTTCTCCAGCCTGTCCAGGTCCTTCTGAATGGCATCCTTTCCTTCCAGAGTGTTGACTGCAGTATACAGTTTGCTGAGGATGCACTCAATCCCACTGTCCATATCACCAATAATGATGTTAAATAGTGACAGTTTCAATAGTGATCCCTGAGGAATGCCACTTGACACTGGTCAGCAATGGACATTGAGCCATTGACCACAACTCTTTTGAGCGTGACCGGCCAGCCAATTCCTTATCCCCCAAGGGGTTCATCTGTTGAATTCATGCCTCTCCAATTTAGAGACAAGGATATTGTGTGGGATAGTGTCAAGTGCTTTTCACAAGTCCAGGTAGATGATGTGAGTTGCTCTTCCTAATAAGATTTCTGGATTCATAAAGGTATCTGAATTCCACTAACGAAACCACAAATGGAATAGCAAGCATTGTATTTTCTGTAGGTATCTGCCACTAGAGGGGGAATAGAGCAAATGTAAAATGGTAAGAATCTTGCGTTTACAGCTTTTGGCTGAACAGCACAGTAATGTCAGGTTTCAAAATTCCTGGGTTTTATTCCAGATTCTGTACAAGACATCTGCATCTTTCCTCTATTTTCCCAACACCAAGCATTTGTGTCCTTCTCTTTCCTCTAACCTGCTTCATCTCTTACGCCTTGCTTTCCTTGGTTGTCAGTCCCTCTCCGTTCCTGCACTACCCCTGGTATTTTTTACTTTCCCCACATTATTCCTTGCATTGTCTCCAGTCTTCAGCTGCTTTTCTCATCAATGCCTTTCTCATTCCCTTGCATTGAAAAATCTTAAATGCAGTCAGTATGCACAATAGTGTAGCATGTACAAAAGCAGTTAATTTCTCTGCTGTCAGCAGTTACCACCACAGTAGCCTATAATATCCATACCCAATAACTGCAGGAGTCCTGTACAGCCTTTCAAAGCCAGATTCATACACTTCTTTTGTCCAGTGGGAGAAAGGGAGAAAGAACTTAAGAATAATTGAGTTCTCAAGTAGGTTTTTAAAGATACTGGCACAAGCTCCAAAATGGAAAAACTTCACAAGTTTAAGCTTCTTGGCTCCAGCAAAAGTCTACTGAAATTGATTGGCTAAATTTTTGCCTGACACTATGTTTTTAACAACTTTGGGGGGATTTTAACAGAAAAAGAAAGTAGTGCTGCTAACACAAACTTCTTGACTTCAAGTTGTAGGGGTATGTCTTAATTCCTGTCCTTAAACAAAGAAGCATACACATGTGGTGAAAGATGTTTTCAGCACGTGCTTAGCTCTCAATGGCAGCCAATGCATCTTAAGCGAATACTTCCCAAAAATACTGGTCAGAGGCAAACACAAGGTTTTCAAACCTGAGCAGATTAACTCTGTGAAACTTAGGAGGCCCTCGACAGTGGAGGAAGCAGGCAATCTGAATGGCAGGCCCTCGACCAGTCTGTTACAGCTGTGACCCACAACAGTACAAAATTGAGTACAAAGTTGAGGTTCAGGTTAGATATCAGAAAAAGGCTTTTCATAAAGAGGGCTCTGGAACAGCCTATCCAAGGAAGTGGTCACAGCACCAAACCTGGTGCTCTCAGGAACATGGTGTGATTCTTGGGCTGTCCTGTACAGGACAGAGTGTCAGACTCAATGATCCTTCTGGGTCCCTTCAAGCTCAGAATATTCTGTGATTCATTCTTACAGCAAATGCAGAGCTTTTATGAACCTTCCTACTCAGCCACACTCAGAAAAGCTTGACCCAAGCTGGAGCTTGAAGTGGCCTACAACTGCGTCTAATGCTGTCAGCGAAGGAATAGGACTCCCACGGAGAAGCGCGACAGGTCTCTGCCAAACAACGTGTGGAAACTGGAGCTCGTTCGGTGCAGGAAATCACCCCGTAACCCACACTCTCCACTCCTCTTCCTGCCCGCTGTTCCCTGCTTCACAGCGAGGCATGGCAGGACCCGGGAAAGACAGCAGAGGCCACAGCAGCCCTTTCGCTTCCGCCTCCAGCGTCCTCACTTCCCTCGGCGGAGGCTTGCCACACACCGTCTACAGAAGGGGACATCATTCAGCGGCGCCAGCGAGCAGCTGCCGCAGCTGGGCAATCCTCCCTGCGCCGCCCGCTGGCAGGCAGCTCGAGGCCAGAATTGCCGCGCCCAACCGGCGGGACTACGGGCGGCCCTGCGGGTGAAAGAAAGGTGCGGCGGTCGCGGTCGCGGTGCCCCCCCCCCGCCAGGCGCCAAAAGGCAGCAGCTGCAGCAGCGTCTCCAACAGCTGCCGCACATCCTCATTCCGTCCCCCCTCTCCCCCCTCCCCGCCTCGGCGCTGGGGCGGTGCGGGCCCGTGAGGGCGGTGCCGCGCTCACGGAACTCGCGCGGCACCTCCCCCCGCCCGGGCGCGCGAGGGCGGAGCGCAGCGCTCCGGTGGTGGCCAGCGCTGGCGGGCGGGGGCTGTTTCGGCGCGGAGCGTGTTCGCGGTGGCCCGTCGTGCTCCGGCAGCGGCAGCGTTTTGGCCACCGAGCGGGGGAGGAAGTGCCAGACTCCGACGCCACTTGCCGGCAACGAGGAGGAGCGGAGCGGCCAGCGAGGTGGCTGGAGG